>JBAKBP010031860.1:0-23894 GCA_037953745.1 Lithodes maja
CTTGTATGGTGGAGACACAAAACGGGATTTAGAGTCCATATAATTAGGCTAGCTTAATACACGAGACGTAGACACGCAACGGAGCTCAAATCCCCCTAAAAACTAGGCTAGTTAAGATTGACTTGACTAAATAATATTTTCTCAAAATAACAAAATCTGAGATTGTACACTAAAGTGAACTGGTCTTGTATGGTGGAGACACAAAACGGGATTTAGAGCCCCTATAACTTGGCTAGCTTAATACACGAGATGTAGACACTCAACGGAGCTCAAATCCCCCTAAAAACTAGGCTAGTTAAGATTGACTTGACAAAAATAATATTTTCTCATAAAAAAAAAAATCTGAGATTGTACACTAAAGTGAACTGGTCTTGTATGGTGGAGACACAAAACGGGATTTAGAGCCCCTATAACTACGCTAGCTTAATACACGAGACGTAGACATACAACAGGGCTCAAATCCCCCTAAAAACTAGGCCTGTTAAGATTGACTTGACAAAAATAATATTTTCTCAAAAAAAAAAATGAGATTGTACACTAAAGTGAACTGGTCTTGTATGGTGGAGACATAAAACGGGATTTAGAGCCCATATAATTAGGCTAGCTTAATACACGAGACGTAGACACACAACGGAGCTCAAATCCCCCTAAAAACTAGGCTAGCTGAGATTGACTTGACAAAAATAATATTTTCTCAAAACAAAAATTATGAGATTGTACACTAAAGTGAAAAGGTCTTGTATGGTGGAGACACAAAACGGGATTTAGAGCCCATATAACTAGGCTAGCTTAATACACGAGACGTAGACACACAACGGGGCTCAAATCCCCCTAAAAACTAGGGTAGTTAAGATTGACTTGACAAAAATAATATTTTCACAAAAACAAAATCTGAGATTGTACACTAAAGTGAACTGGTCTTGTATGGTGGAGACACAAAACGGGATTTAGAGCCCATATAACTAGGCTAGCTTAATACACGAGACGTAGACACACAACGGAGCTCAAATCCCCCTAAAAACTAGGCTAGTTAAGATTGACTTGACAAAAATAATATTTTCTCCAAAAAAAAAAAATGAGATTGTACACTAAAGTGAACTGGTCTTGTATGGTGGAGAGACAAAACGGGATTTAGAGCCCCTTTAACTAGGCTAGCTTAATACGCGAGACGTAGACACACAACGGAGCTCAAATCCCCCTAAAAACTAGGCTAGTTAAGATTGACTTGACAAAAATATTATTTTCGCAAAAAAATAAAATATCTGAGATTGTACACTAAAGTGAACTGGTCTTGTATAGTGGAGACACAAAACGGGATTTAGAGCCCCTATAACTAGGCTAGCTTAATACACGAGACGTAGACACACAACGGAGCTCAAATCCCCCTAAAAACTAGACTAGTTAAGATTGAATTGACAAAAATAATATTTTCACAAAACAAAAAATCTGAGATTGTACACTAAAGTGAATTGGTCTTGTATGGTGGAGACACAAAACGGGATTTAGAGCCCCTATTACTAGGCTAGCTTAATACACGAGACGTAGACACACAACAGAGCTCAAATCCCCCTACAAACTAGGCTAGTTAAGATTGACTTGACAAAAATAATATTTTCTCAAAAAAAAAATCTGAGATTGTACACTAAAGTGAACTGGTGTATGGTGGAGACACAAAACGGGATTTATAGCCCCTATAACTACGCTAGCTTAATACACGAGACATAGACATACAACAGGGCTCAAATCCCCCTAAAAACTAGGCCTGTTAAGATTGACTTGACAAAAATAATATTTTCTCAAAAAAAAAAATCTGAGATTGTACACTAAAGTAAACTGGTCTTGTATGGTGGAGACACAAAACGAAATATAGAGCCCCTATAACTAGGCTAGCTTAATACACGAGACGTAGACACACAACGGAGCTCAAATCCCCCTAAAAAACTAGGCTAGTTAAGATTGACTTGACAAAAATAATATTTTCTCAAAAATTAAAAAATTGGATTGTACACTAAAGTGAACTGGTCTTGTATGGTGGAGACATAAAACGGGATTTAGAGCCCATATAATTAGGCTAGCTTAATACACGAGACTTAGACACACAATGGAGCTCAAATCCCCCTAAAAACTAGGCTAGTTGAGATTGACTTGACAAAAATAATATTTTCTCAAAAAAAAAAAATTCTGAGATTGTACACTAAAGTGAAAAGGTCTTGTATGGTGGAGACACAAAACGGGATTTAGAGCCCATAAAACTAGGCTAGCTTAATACACGAGACATAGACACTCAACGGGGCTCAAATCCCCCTAAAAACTAGGCTAGTTAAGATTGACTTGACAAAAATAATATTTTCTCAAAATAACAAAATCTGAGATTGTACACTAAAGTGAACTGGTCTTGTATGGTGGAGACACCAAACGGGATTTAGAGCCCCTATAACTAGGCCAGCTTAAAATACGAGACGTAGACACACAACGGAGCTCAAATCCCCCTAAAAACTAGGCTAGTTAAGATTGACTTGACAAAAATATTATTTTCTTAAAAAAATAAAATATCTGAGATTGTACACTAAAGTGAACTGGTCTTGTATGGTGGAGACACAAAACGGGATTTAGAGCCCCTATAACTAGGCTAGCTTAATACACGAGACGTAGACTCACAACGGAGCTCAAATCCCCCTAAAAACTAGGCTAGTTAAGATTGAATTGACAAAAATAATATTTTCTCAAAACAACAAATCAGAGATTGTACACTAAAGTGAACTGGTCTTGTATGGTGGAGACACAAAACGGGATTTAGAAACCCTATAACTAGGCTAGCTTAATACACGATACGTAGACACACAACAGAGCTCAAATCCCCCTAAAAACTAGGCTAGTTAAGATTGAATTCACAAAAATAATATTTTCTCAAAACAAAAATCTCAGATTGTACACTAAAGTGAACTGGTCTTGTATGGTGTAGGCACCAAACGGGATTTAGAGCCCCTATAACTTGGCTAGCTAAATGCCCGAGCCGTAGACACACAACGGAGCTCAAATCCCCCTAAAAACTAGGCTAGTTAAAATTGACTTGACAAAAATAATATTTTCTCAAAAAAAAATCTGAGATTGTACACTAAAGTGAACTGGTCTTGTATGGTGGAGACACAAAACGGGATTTAGAGCCCCTATAACTTGGCTAGCTTAATACTCGAGTTGTAGACACTCAACGGAGCTCAAATCCCCCTAAAAACTAGGCTAGTTAAGATTGACTTGACAAAAATAATATTTTCTCATAAACAAAAAATCTGAGATTGTACACTAAAGTGAACTGGTCTTGTATGGTGGAGACACAAAACGGGATTTAGAGCCCCTATAACTACGCTAGCTTAATACACGAGACGTAGACATACAACAGGGCTCAAATCCCCCTAAAAACTAGGCCTGTTAAGATTGACTTGACAAAAATAATATTTTCTCAAAAAAAAAAATCTGAGATTGTACACTAAAGTGAACTGGTCTTGTATGGTGGAGACACAAAATGAAATTTAGAGCCCCTATAACTAGGCTAGCTTAATACACGAGACGTAGACACACAACGGAGCTCAAATCCCCCTAAAAACTAGGCTAGTTAAGATTGACTTGACAAAAATAATATTTTCTCAAAAAAAAAAATGAGAGTGTACACTAAAGTGAACTGGTCTTGTATGGTGGAGACATAAAACGGGATTTAGAGCCCATATAATTAGGCTAGCTTAATACACGAGACGTAGACACACAACGGAGCTCAAATCCCCCTAAAAACTAGGCTAGTTAAGATTGACTTGACAAATATAATATTTTCACAAAAACAAAATCTGAGATTGTACACTAAAGTGAACTGGTCTTCTATGGTGGAGACACAAAACGGGATTTAGAGTCCATACAATTAGGCTAGCTTAATACACGAGACGTAGACACGCAACGGAGCTCAAATCCCCCTAAAAACTAGGCTAGTTAAGATTGACTTGACAAAAATAATATTTTCTCAAAATAACAAAATCTGAGATTGTACACTAAAGTGAACTGGTCTTGTATGGTGGAGACACAAAACGGGATTTAGAGCCCCTATAACTTGGCTAGCTTAATACACGAGATGTAGACACTCAACGGAGCTCAAATCCCCCTAAAAACTAGGCTAGTTAAGATTGACTTGACAAAAATAATATTTTCTCATAAAAAAAAAATCTGAGATTGTACACTAAAGTGAACTGGTCTTGTATGGTGGAGACACAAAACGGGATTTAGAGCCCCTATAACTACGCTAGCTTAATACATGAGACGTAGACATACAACAGGGCTCAAATCCCCCTAAAAACTAGGCCTGTTAAGATTGACTTGACAAAAATAATATTTTCTCAAAAAAAAAATGAGATTGTACACTAAAGTGAACTGGTCTTGTATGGTGGAGACATAAAACGGGATTTAGAGCCCATATAATTAGGCTAGCTTAATACACGAGACGTAGACACACAACGGAGCTCAAATCCCCCTAAAAATTAGGCTAGTTGAGATTGACTTGACAAAAATAATATTTTCTCAAAACAAAAATTATGAGATTGTACACTAAAGTGAAAAGGTCTTGTATGGTGGAGACACAAAACGGGATTTAGAGCCCATATAACTAGGCTAGCTTAATACACGAGACGTAGACACACAACGGGGCTCAAATCCCCCTAAAAACTAGGCTAGTTAAGATTGACTTGACAAAAATAATATTTTCTCCAAAAACAAAAATGAGATTGTACACTAAAGTGAACTGGTCTTGTATGGTGGAGAGACAAAACGGGATTTAGAGCCCCTTTAACTAGGCTAGCTTAATACGCGAGACGTAGACACACAACGGAGCTCAAATCCCCCTAAAAACTAGGCTAGTTAAGATTGACTTGACAAAAATATTATTTTCGCAAAAAAATAAAATATCTTAGATTGTACACTAAAGTGAACTGGTCTTGTATGGTGGAGACACAAAACGGGATTTAGAGCCCCTATAACTAGGCTAGCTTAATACACGAGACGTAGACACACAACGGAGCTCAAATCCCCCTAAAAACTAGACTAGTTAAGATTGAATTGACAAAAATAATATTTTCACAAAACAAAAAATCTGAGATTGTACACTAAAGTGAATTGGTCTTGTATGGTGGAGACACAAAACGGGATTTAGAGCCCCTATTACTAGGCTAGCTTAATACACGAGACGTAGACACACAACAGAGCTCAAATCCCCCTAAAAACTAGGCTAGTTAAGATTGACTTGACAAAAATAATATTTTCTCAAAAAAAAAATCTGAGATTGTACACTAAAGTGAACTGGTGTATGGTGGAGACACAACACGGGATTTATAGCCCCTATAACTACGCTAGCTTAATACACGAGACATAGACATACAACAGGGCTCAAATCCCCCTAAAATGTAGGCCTGTTAAGATTGACTTGACAAAAATAATATTTTCTCAAAAAAAAAAATCTGAGATTGTACACTAAAGTAAACTGGTCTTGTATGGTGGAGACACAAAACGAAATATAGAGCCCCTATAACTAGGCTAGCTTAATACACGAGACGTAGACACACAACGGAGCTCAAATCCCCCTAAAAAACTAGGCTAGTTAAGATTGACTTGACAAAAATAATATTTTCTCAAAAATAAAAAAAATAGATTGTACACTAAAGTGAACTGGTCTTGTATGGTGGAGACATAAAACGGGATTTAGAGCCCATATAATTAGGCTAGCTTAATACACGAGACGTAGACACACAATGGAGCTCAAATCCCCCTAAAAACTAGGCTAGTTGAGATTGACTTGACAAAAATTATATTTTCTCAAAAAAAAAAATCTGAGATTGTACACTAAAGTGAAAAGGTCTTGTATGGTGGAGACACAAAACGGGATTTAGAGCCCATAAAACTAGGCTAGCTTAATACACGAGACGTAGACACTCAACGGGGCTCAAATCCCCCTAAAAACTAGGCTAGTTAAGATTGACTTGACAAAAATTATATTTTCTCAAAATAACAAAATCTGAGATTGTACACTAAAGTGAACTGGTCTTGTATTGTGGAGACACAAAACGGGATTTAGAGACCCTATAACTAGGCTAGCTTAATACACGAGACGTAGACACACAACAGAGCTCAAATCCCCCTAAAAACTAGGCTAGTTAAGATTGAATTCACAAAAATAATATTTTCTCAAAAAAAAAATCTCAGATTGTACACTAAAGTGAACTGGTCTTGTATGGTGTAGGCACCAAACGGGACTTAGAGCCCCTATAACTTGGCTAGCTAAATGCCCGAGCCGTAGACACACAACGGAGCTCAAATCCCCCTAAAAACTAGGCTAGTTAAAATTGACTTGACAAAAATAATATTTTCTCAAAAAAAAATCTGAGATTGTACACTAAAGTGAACTGGTCTTGTATGGTGGAGACACAAAACGGGATTTAGAGCCCCTATAACTTGGCTAGCTTAATACTCGAGTTGTAGACACTCAACGGAGCTCAAATCCCCCTAAAAACTAGGCTAGTTAAGATTGACTTGACAAAAATAATATTTTCTCATAAAAAAAAAATCTGAGATTGTACACTAAAGTGAACTGGTCTTGTATGGTGGAGACACAAAACGGGATTTAGAGCCCCTATAACTACGCTAGCTTAATACACGAGACGTAGACATACAACAGGGCTCAAATCCCCCTAAAAACTAGGCCTGTTAAGATTGACTTGACAAAAATAATATTTTCTCAAAAAAAAAAATCTGAGATTGTACACTAAAGTGAACTGGTCTTGTATGTGTGACGCACCCAGTGCGTGGCAACGCAACCTGATTGTACTCCTTGGTACTCCACTGTACCGCCACTGTGCGGTACCGCTGTACCGCTGTACCGTGCTGGCTGCCTATATTGAGTGTGACAACGTATAACTATGTTCTTTGTATCTCTGCAAAGGTCTCGTCATGTGCTAACCAGTGGTGGGTTTTGTTTTAAGCCATGTCGAGACCTTCCATTTAATATGTAGTATCAATAGAGAAGTTGATAGATAAGACAATGGGAGTTCAGAGAGAGAGAGTGAGTTGGGCTTCAGAGCGAGAGGGTAGCAATGCGCCACGCTGCCGGGGGGGTGGTTGCCAGACGTATGGACCGGTTGGCAGCCTTGCGCTTATAGCTAGGCGCGACAGGGTTGGTAGTCCATTGCCGCCTGCCTATGCTGCCTGGGCTGCCCATGTTGTCGTACTGCACATTGCCTGGAGGCTCGCTGTGTGTTCCATGATCAGGTTGCCTAGAACCTTTGAGATTCTAACATCCCTTGCCCTCTCTCCCAACTTCTCACGGTTGCACTCTTTCTCTCTGACGACATTACTCTCATTTCATTCTTCTCTCTATTTAAATGCATAACCTTCCCTTGAGGTCCTAAAGGAGTTTCAGCACTCACCTCTCGTATTACTCTTAGGACAAGCATATATTTACATGTATTAGATTTAAGGGGTTAATGTGAACAGCGATCTTCTTGATGAGGATAGTTGGTGAACGTTCTACATGTTCACGAGTTATATGCCCAGCTCATCATCCAATTTGTGACTAGACTAGTGCCATGTGTAAGTGCCCGACCATGCCCAGGAGTTGTCTGTAGAGGGGCGAGGACTTAGCCTTGATTTGCCTACCGAGCCAGGAGCGAGTGCAGTACCAGAGACTACAGCTCGCTCGTAGTGCCGGTATAGTAGAGTAACGTAATTTATCTGTCCTTGTGTTCTCTGCAGTCTTTTCCTGGGTTCTCGCTTTCGGTGCTGGGACTCGTTGTTCCTGTGACTTGGCCTGCTAGCTAGAACACATGGGGATGATGAGTGGGATATATCTTTATTTTACTATGCATTGCAGCTCTCTTTAACCCGTGGAGCCCCGGCTAGTTTTGTAATGTTTGCGCACCAGAACCCGGCCGGTTTTCAAAAAATGGTTTTATTCCAGAAACAATAGCGAATGGGTTAGGAATGAAGGAAAAACCACGAAAAACCGCTCAAAAAGCTTAAAAAATGGTCCTACAGAGACCCCGAAAACGGATTTTACAAGAGTAAAAAATTGAAGGCAATTATCCCAAAAACCTAGGTTATTGCACGCTTGCGCGCACGCACGTGGACTTTGAGAGTTTTCAACCATCAGCACGGTTGCGTGGGATACGTACACAGTTCCCATACAAATCTGAGCCCTCTTAAGTGGCTACACCTGAGGTTACGGTCGGCGCAATTAGGGCGACGCGTCAGGCGCGTCTCTGGGGCTGTGCGTTACATACATCGCCGACGCGTCAGACGCGTCGCTGGGGCTGTACGGGTTAAGTTTATGTATGTAACACTTTACAATACACATTACTCACACACAAGACAACACTATTAATACTTTCATGTATCAATTAACTACACTGTCGTTTTGCTGCTGTGTCCGGAGTTCTATTGCGTAGGGCGCATACGGACTCAGAGGGGAGACAGAGTGAGAGAAGCGAAGTAGCCTATGCGGTAGTAGGCTACCGGCGCAGTACTGTTGCCTGCAACCTTTTAGTTATTCCAAGTATAGATTCATTATTACAATAAGTGACTACTGTTTATGTTCCTTCCATGTGTATTATTAGGTATCTACTGGATCATGAACATCTTGTATGCTACATGCTAGTGCATGTTAGTAGGGGACAGTTATTCTAGTGCACGCGCTTTCAAGTAGGCGTGTACATTTGTCATTTAGCATTTCACTGTCATACCTTTAGCCTGCTTCTATTCTACATTATTAGAGGCTTAATATTAACGTAGTTTCTTGAGTATTGCATTTCTTTAGTAATAACGTAACCTATAAATGTCTGAGGGAGTTTAGCCTCATAGCCTACCCCTGTTGTACACTTTCGCCGAGTTAAGGTACCTCGTTACCATAGACGATAACTCTGTAGGGCGTTGGTGCTTTTGTTGTCTGGAGCTTATAGTATTTGGGACTGGAATCGAGCGTGTCGTTGTCACATAAGCCATTTCTGTCCTACGATCAAGAATCCCGAATATGTATTGCCAATCCAGCCGTAACAAAATGGCGACCTTGCACAAGATTCAGTAGTATCCTATCACATGTTTTTTGGAGAACTATTCTATGCTACCTAGTAGAGCTGGCTAGAATTTTCTTGCATATTGGAGGAATTTTTATTGTGTCATTATTGTATTGGTGGACTTGCAGATTGTTTCGTTAGGGGTGTCTAGAGTAGAGTCATTCAAGCATCTTTAACATTTTGTGAGTCGAGACTGCAATTAGTAATAAGCACTTTTTTTTTTTATGAACAGCAATTGTATAACCAGCACTATGTCTAATGACTCATCATTTACGGGGGAGGATAACACGGTACAGCCTAGTGACCAGCAAGTACAACAGATATTTAGGGAGGGGAGTGTTATAAGTGGAGAGAGGGATGCCCGGGCATTTTTGCAGACACCTTTGACCGAACAGCGCCTGCAGGCTCTTGATTGTTACGGTCTTCGCTGTTTAGCCACGGTTTTGGGGCGGGACTGTCCTGACAGTTGGCCCAAGAAGAATTTGGTGGCATGTTTGTTGGGTGATGGCGATGGGGCGGTGGGTGGAGTGGGGTCTTGGGGGGTTCCCTCCAAGCCTCCATTCCACTCTACCCCTGAGCTGGGCCCTCAGCCAGCGAGGCTTAGCACGATGCAGCAGGAGGGTTCTCAATGGCAAGCTGGCTTACCCGTAAACACGTCTCGGTGTGGATCCCCCATTTTGTGCTCTCCCCCCCCAGGCCTGTCTCCTGAGATGTTATTTCAGCTAGAACTAGCTAAGTTTAAGCTGCAGGAGACTCAGATACAACAGGCTAGTATAGAACGCATAGAGGTTGCTAGAATCCAAGCCAATCAGGATGCAACCAGGTACCAGGCTGAAATGGATGTCGAGAAGTCTAGAGTAGAGACCACGGGGCGTCATCTCGGTGGTGGGCACCGGGTTACAGACTCACTTTCGCATTTAATTAAGTTAGTACCCGCATTTGATGAGACAGCAGTGACTGAGTTTTTTGCTCGTTTCGAAAAGAAGTGTCGTGAGTATGACTGGCCGGAGGTTAAATGGGCAGCATTAGTTTCATCACGTCTAGTGGGTAAGGGGTTGAAAGCCTACGATGCACTGTCACTGGACGAGAGTGTCGTGTATGGACTGGTGAAGGAGGCTGTGCTCCGGGCCTACGAACTGCAACCCGAAACTTATAGATTGAAGTTCCGTGGCGTGAATAAGAAGAGCGACGTCAGTTTTATGGAGCACGCACGGGACTTAACAGATGCATGTAATAACTGGTTTCGGTCCGAGCACGCAGAGTCGGCTGAGGAAATTAAGCAACTTTTCTATCTGGAACAGTTTTACAAATGTACTGGAACCGATCTAACGCTGAACATTAAGGAAAAATGTCCCAAGACAGTAGAGGAGGCTGCCAAGATGGCAGACTTCAGATTATCATTGATTCGTGGTTGCGGTGCCGCTCAGAGGGCTGAGTCAGGGCAGAAGGGGCGCTATACCCCACCCACCAGAGTTTTCGATAATAACAAATCCTATGACACACATAACCACACTAAATGCATTGCACCTAAAAACACCTACAAACACAAGCCTCTCCCGTTTACTAAAGGTCAGGCCCCTTCTTCGCCCGCACAAGGGAAGAAGCCCATTGGGGATGTGAAATGTTACAAATGTCAGAAGCTAGGCCATTATTCACGTGAGTGCCCTAGTAACACTCCCGCTAAGCCGGTGTCATTGGTTCACAGTATCGGTGTGTCTCTGAAGGCTGCAGCAACTGCCCGGGGTAGGTTGTCAGCAGCTGAGGCACACGCGGTAAAGAAGCGTACGGAAGGCTCGACACCTGTCCGGGACACTTTCTGTAGCCATCGGGGACACAGGTTTGTGAGCTGGGGGAGTGAACTACGGAGGGTTGACTTGCTGAGGGATACGGGGGCTTCGCAAACTTTGTTGAGGAACTTCACAGGGAAACCGATAAATGCGGCCAGAGTTGTTGTGGTGCAGGGTATAAATGCTACGAGGTCATACCCACTTGTGAGGTTGGAGTTGAGAGTGGGAGAGGTGTGCAGGGAGCTGGATGTAGGGATCGTTGAGTGTTTGCCAGTTGAGGGCGTCGACCTTCTTCTCGGCAACGACTTTGCCGTGCCCACTTCCGGGACTTCACCCTTAGTCGTTGCCGAGAGGGCGGCCGACGTGGATGGTGAGAATCGGGAATGGGTTGGGAGGTGCCAACAGGATGAGATGGCCTGTGTGGTAACCCGATCTCGCTCTGCGGCTCCTGCACAGCCTAGCACTCAACCTCGGGGACAGTGGAGGAAGGATCAGGAGAAGGTTGCTAAGGGCAGGAAAAGGGACATTGATTCTGCTGCACTTCTCGGTGATTCGGTACTTGGACCTATAATAAACACGGGAGTTGACTCTGGCCCAGATATGGTGTGTAACAAGGCAGAGTTGGGTAAGACTTCGCGTGAGGCAAGAGCTGTAGCGAGAGCCACTAAGGCAGTAGAGCCTACTAGCCGGGGTAATGTCTTATTACAAAACCATCTTGATGCATTGACGCCCAGGGACATTAGTGAGCAGCAGCTGCAAGACGCTAGCCTAGCTCGTTATAGCAATGGTGCCATAGAGTTGGAGGAAGATGGGGATGCGAAGCCGGGAGATTTCTTTAGGCTCAACAGGATATTGTACCGCAGATTTCTAGACCCCAAATCGAAGTTGGAGGGCGGTGCGAGGGTAGTAGACCAGGTGGTTGTTCCAAATAAGTATAGAGAGTCCTTATTGTGTCTGGCGCATGATGTGCCGGTGGCGGGTCATTTGGGGGTAACAAAAACATTGGCGGCATTGGGCAGGTTTTTCTGGTGGCCTGGGGTCAAGGCTGATGTCTGTGCATGGGTGGCTGGGTGTGCGACCTGCCAGACAACGGGGAAGCCTAACCAGACCATCCCGAAGGCACCTTTGTTTCCCATACCTGTCACCGGGCCTCCGTTCAGCAAAGTTGTAGTAGATTTGGTTGGCCCTTTCCCGCCTACTAGTAGTGGCAATAAATTCCTGTTGACAATCATGGATGTGGCTACGAGATACCCGGACGCATACCCCATGAGAAACGGCTCGGCAAAGGCAGTTGTTAAAAACTTATTATTGTTCTGTTCCCGTTATGGATTTCCACGTGAGGTGCAGTCAGACCAGGGGAGCAATTTTACATCCAAATTGTTCAAGCAAACCCTTCAGTTGCACGGTATATGTTCTGTAGTGTCGTCAGCCTACCATCCCGAGAGTCAGGGAGTCTTGGAGCGGTGGCACTCGACCCTGAAGAGTATGCTACGCTGTTACTGTGCAGAACATGGCACTGATTGGGATTTGGGTCTGCCGTATGTTCTGTTCGCTGCACGTGAAGTCCCAGGAGAGAGCCTGGGGTTCAGTCCAAATCAACTAGTCTTTGGCCATAATGTGAGAGGACCTTTAAGTATGGTGAAAGAGATCTGGGAGGGCGAAGAGAAGCCGGGGTCTGTACTTAAATATATCCTTGAGAGCCGGGAGAGACTTATAGGTTGCATGGCAGCGGCAGGTAATAACTTGGTTAATGCACAGGCGGTCATGAAGCACCAGTATGACGCCAAGGTGAAGCTTCGGGAGTTTTCGGTGGGTCAGGAGGTAATGTTGCTTTTACCTTTGCCTGGACACCCCCTTTCTGCCAAGTTCATTGGGCCGTATGTGGTGGCTAAGAAACTGTCCGACCTTGATTATCTCGTTGCAACACCTGACCGTAGAAAAAAACATCAGTTATGTCATGTTAACCTCATGAAAGAGTATGTGAGACGCCCCTCAGAGCCTCTCACTGTCCCTGTGCTGGCCTGCAGCGGCCAGGGTGGAGAAGGAGGTGGGGACAGTCATGCTGCTGAGGAGGATAGCTGGGACTGTGTCATTTCCGCGGAACAGTGGGCGGGGAATACTGAACAAGAGGCTAGGCAAGCTGTAAGTCACCTGCCTGAGCACCAGGGTGCTGCTGTCCTAGGCCTGTTCAGGTCATACCCCTCTGTTTTCGCCGAACACCCAGGTCTCACTACTCAGGTAACGCACGACGTGGACGTCGGTGATAATGTGCCCTTCAAGTCAGTGCCCTACCGTGTGCCCCCGGTAAAGTTGCCAGCTTTACGGGAGGAGTTAAAGTACATGGTTGAGAGAGGGATGATCACTGAAGGTTATGTGAAGTGGACATCACCCGTCACGTTGCAGCCAAAACCTGACGGCAAGGTGCGGTTCTGCATAGATTTTCGTAGGCTAAATGGCTTGACCACTACCAACCCTTACCCTTTGCCTCGAGTTGACGACAGCGTGGACAAGATAGGGAATGCAAAGTACCTTACTAAAATTGATCTTGTAAAAGGCTACTGGCAAGTACCCCTGTCGGACCGAGCTAAGCAAGTTTGTGGTTTTGTGGTAGATGGCAAGACCTACCAATGTAACGTAATGCCTTATGGGCTTAAGAACGCACCTGCCACGTTTCAGAACCTGATGAACGATATTTGTGACGAAATCCCTAACTGCACGGTCTACCTTGATGACGTGATAGTGTATGATGACGATTTTGAAAATCACCTAAGGCACTTAGAGACCCTGTTTGGGAAGTTGCACGATGCTGGGCTGGTGGTGAACCTGAGGAAGTGCGAGTTTGTAAAGGCTACTGTGCAGTATCTTGGCTTCGTGGTCGGGTTAGGCCGGGTGTGCCCCCCCCTGAGCAAGATACAGGCTATCAATATGTTTCCCAGGCCCACCACTAAGCGCCAGGTCATGCGGTTCCTAGGTATGATAGGCTATTATAGGCGCTTCATCCGGGGATACTCTACTGTCTTAGCACCGTTAACTGATCTACTGTCGAAGTCAGTGAAGTTCTGTTGGGCTGCGGAGTGTCAGAGGGCTTTCGACCTAGTCAAGCACCTGCTGTGTACACATCCGATTTTGAGAGCCCCAGACTTCTCCAGGAGTTTTCAGCTGGCGACTGATGCCAGCGGTGTGGGTGCCGGGGCAGTGTTACTGCAGACTGATTCCGAGGGCTTGGAACACCCAGTGAGCTTCTTTTCTCGCAAGTTTAATTCGGCACAAAGGAATTACTCGACTATAGAGAAGGAGCTTCTTGCTATCGTTTTGTCGCTCAAACATTTCGAAGTTTATGTTCCAGCCTACGGCCCGGTAGTGACGATTTATACGGACCATCATCCCTTGAAATTCCTAAATCAGTTTCACAATCGGAATATGCGGTTGACCAGGTGGTCCCTAATGCTCCAAGAGTATAATCTCAACATTCAGCATATTGCCGGGAGTGAGAACGTGATAGCAGATTGTCTATCAAGGGTTGATGATCCAGGATAGTCGTGCACGGTGTGTGGGTTGAGCAGGAGTAAAATTAGGCTATCATAACGCCGTCCAAAAAGATTATAAAACAATAAAATAAACGAGAATTTTTTTTTTAGTTTTGTAAGTCTTTATTGTTGTAGCATGATGCATGCGATATTGTGTTTTATGTATAATTCACACTTCAGTTGTTGTGCACCTTTTGCAATTAGTGGCAGCTAAGGGTAGCAGGTCGGTTGGTTGCCTGTCAGATTTTGATAATGCTTCTAAGGTCGATTATCTAAAATCTTGGGGGGGCTGTGACGCACCCAGTGCGTGGCAACGCAACCTGATTGTACTCCTTGGTACTCCACTGTACCGCCACTGTGCGGTACCGCTGTACCGCTGTACCGTGCTGGCTGCCTATATTGAGTGTGACAACATATAACTATGTTCTTTGTATCTCTGCAAAGGTCTCGTCATGTGCTAACCAGTGGTGGGTTTTGTTTTAAGCCATGTCGAGACCTTCCATTTAATATGTAGTATCAATAGAGAAGTTGATAGATAAGACAATGGGAGTTCAGAGAGAGAGAGTGAGTTGGGCTTCAGAGCGAGAGGGTAGCAATGCGCCACGCTGCCGGGGGGGTGGTTGCCAGACGTATGGACCGGTTGGCAGCCTTGCGCTTATAGCTAGGCGCGACAGGGTTGGTAGTCCATTGCCGCCTGCCTATGCTGCCTGGGCTGCCCATGTTGTCGTACTGCACATTGCCTGGAGGCTCGCTGTGTGTTCCATGATCAGGTTGCCTAGAACCTTTGAGATTCTAACATCCCTTGCCCTCTCTCCCAACTTCTCACGGTTGCACTCTTTCTCTCTGACGACATTACTCTCATTTCATTCTTCTCTCTATTTAAATGCATAACCTTCCCTTGAGGTCCTAAAGGAGTTTCAGCACTCACCTCTCGTATTACTCTTAGGACAAGCATATATTTACATGTATTAGATTTAAGGGGTTAATGTGAACAGCGATCTTCTTGATGAGGATAGTTGGTGAACGTTCTACATGTTCACAAGTTATATGCCCAGCTCATCATCCAATTTGTGACTAGACTAGTGCCATGTGTAAGTGCCCGACCATGCCCAGGAGTTGTCTGTAGAGGGGCGAGGACTTAGCCTTGATTTTCCTACCGAGCCAGGAGCGAGTGCAGTACCAGAGACTACAGCTCGCTCGTAGTGCCGGTATAGTAGAGTAACGTAATTTATCTGTCCTTGTGTTCTCTGCAGTCTTTTCCTGGGTTCTCGCTTTCGGTGCTGGGACTCGTTGTTCCTGTGACTTGGCCTGCTAGCTAGAACACATGGGGATGATGAGTGGGATATATCTTTATTTTACTATGCATTGCAGCTCTCTTTAAGTTTATGTATGTAACACTTTACAATACACATTACTCACACACAAGACAACACTATTAATACTTTCATGTATCAATTAACTACACTGTCGTTTTGCTGCTGTGTCCGGAGTTCTATTGCGTAGGGCGCATACGGACTCAGAGGGGAGACAGAGTGAGAGAAGCGAAGTAGCCTATGCGGTAGTAGGCTACCGGCGCAGTACTGTTGCCTGCAACCTTTTAGTTATTCCAAGTATAGATTCATTATTACAATAAGTGACTACTGTTTATGTTCCTTCCATGTGTATTATTAGGTATCTACTGGATCATGAACATCTTGTATGCTACATGCTAGTGCATGTTAGTAGGGGACAGTTATTCTAGTGCACGCGCTTTCAAGTAGGCGTGTACATTTGTCATTTAGCATTTCATTGTCATACCTTTAGCCTGCTTCTATTCTACATTATTAGAGGCTTAATATTAACGTAGTTTCTTGAGTATTGCATTTCTTTAGTAATAACGTAACCTATAAATGTCTGAGGGAGTTTAGCCTCATAGCCTACCCCTGTTGTACACTTTCGCCGAGTTAAGGTACCTCGTTACCATAGACGATAACTCTGTAGGGCGTTGGTGCTTTTGTTGTCTGGAGCTTATAGTATTTGGGACTGGAATCGAGCGTGTCGTTGTCACATAAGCCATTTCTGTCCTACGATCAAGAATCCCGAATATGTATTGCCGATCCAGCCGTAACATATGGTGGAGACACAAAACGAAATTTAGAGCCCCTATAACTAGGCTAGCTTAATACACGAGACGTAGACACACAACGGAGCTCAAATCCCCCTAAAAACTAGGCTAGTTAAGATTGACTTGACAAAAATAATATTTTCTCAAAACAAAAAATGAGAGTGTACACTAAAGTGAACTGGTCTTGTATGGTGGAGACATAAAACGGGATTTAGAGCCCATATAATTAGGCTAGCTTAATACACGAGACGTAGACACACAACGGAGCTCAAATCCCCCTAAAAACTAGGCTAGTTAAGATTGACTTGACAAATATAATATTTTCACAAAAACAAAATCTGAGATTGTACACTAAAGTGAACTGGTCTTGTATGGTGGAGACACAAAACGGGATTTAGAGTCCATATAATTAGGCTAGCTTAATACACGAGACGTAGACACGCAACGGAGCTCAAATCCCCCTAAAAACTAGGCTAGTTAAGATTGACTTGACTAAATAATATTTTCTCAAAATAACAAAATCTGAGATTGTACACTAAAGTGAACTGGTCTTGTATGGTGGAGACACAAAACGGGATTTAGAGCCCCTATAACTTGGCTAGCTTAATACACGAGATGTAGACACTCAACGGAGCTCAAATCCCCCTAAAAACTAGGCTAGTTAAGATTGACTTGACAAAAATAATATTTTCTCATAAAAAAAAAAATCTGAGATTGTACACTAAAGTGAACTGGTCTTGTATGGTGGAGACACAAAACGGGATTTAGAGCCCCTATAACTACGCTAGCTTAATACACGAGACGTAGACATACAACAGGGCTCAAATCCCCCTAAAAACTAGGCCTGTTAAGATTGACTTGACAAAAATAATATTTTCTCAAAAAAAAAAATGAGATTGTACACTAAAGTGAACTGGTCTTGTATGGTGGAGACATAAAACGGGATTTAGAGCCCATATAATTAGGCTAGCTTAATACACGAGACGTAGACACACAACGGAGCTCAAATCCCCCTAAAAACTAGGCTAGCTGAGATTGACTTGACAAAAATAATATTTTCTCAAAACAAAAATTATGAGATTGTACACTAAAGTGAAAAGGTCTTGTATGGTGGAGACACAAAACGGGATTTAGAGCCCATATAACTAGGCTAGCTTAATACACGAGACGTAGACACACAACGGGGCTCAAATCCCCCTAAAAACTAGGGTAGTTAAGATTGACTTGACAAAAATAATATTTTCACAAAAACAAAATCTGAGATTGTACACTAAAGTGAACTGGTCTTGTATGGTGGAGACACAAAACGGGATTTAGAGCCCATATAACTAGGCTAGCTTAATACACGAGACGTAGACACACAACGGAGCTCAAATCCCCCTAAAAACTAGGCTAGTTAAGATTGACTTGACAAAAATAATATTTTCTCCAAAAAAAAAAAATGAGATTGTACACTAAAGTGAACTGGTCTTGTATGGTGGAGAGACAAAACGGGATTTAGAGCCCCTTTAACTAGGCTAGCTTAATACGCGAGACGTAGACACACAACGGAGCTCAAATCCCCCTAAAAACTAGGCTAGTTAAGATTGACTTGACAAAAATATTATTTTCGCAAAAAAATAAAATATCTGAGATTGTACACTAAAGTGAACTGGTCTTGTATAGTGGAGACACAAAACGGGATTTAGAGCCCCTATAACTAGGCTAGCTTAATACACGAGACGTAGACACACAACGGAGCTCAAATCCCCCTAAAAACTAGACTAGTTAAGATTGAATTGACAAAAATAATATTTTCACAAAACAAAAAATCTGAGATTGTACACTAAAGTGAATTGGTCTTGTATGGTGGAGACACAAAACGGGATTTAGAGCCCCTATTACTAGGCTAGCTTAATACACGAGACGTAGACACACAACAGAGCTCAAATCCCCCTACAAACTAGGCTAGTTAAGATTGACTTGACAAAAATAATATTTTCTCAAAAAAAAAATCTGAGATTGTACACTAAAGTGAACTGGTGTATGGTGGAGACACAAAACGGGATTTATAGCCCCTATAACTACGCTAGCTTAATACACGAGACATAGACATACAACAGGGCTCAAATCCCCCTAAAAACTAGGCCTGTTAAGATTGACTTGACAAAAATAATATTTTCTCAAAAAAAAAAATCTGAGATTGTACACTAAAGTAAACTGGTCTTGTATGGTGGAGACACAAAACGAAATATAGAGCCCCTATAACTAGGCTAGCTTAATACACGAGACGTAGACACACAACGGAGCTCAAATCCCCCTAAAAAACTAGGCTAGTTAAGATTGACTTGACAAAAATAATATTTTCTCAAAAATTAAAAAATTGGATTGTACACTAAAGTGAACTGGTCTTGTATGGTGGAGACATAAAACGGGATTTAGAGCCCATATAATTAGGCTAGCTTAATACACGAGACTTAGACACACAATGGAGCTCAAATCCCCCTAAAAACTAGGCTAGTTGAGATTGACTTGACAAAAATAATATTTTCTCAAAAAAAAAAAATTCTGAGATTGTACACTAAAGTGAAAAGGTCTTGTATGGTGGAGACACAAAACGGGATTTAGAGCCCATAAAACTAGGCTAGCTTAATACACGAGACATAGACACTCAACGGGGCTCAAATCCCCCTAAAAACTAGGCTAGTTAAGATTGACTTGACAAAAATAATATTTTCTCAAAATAACAAAATCTGAGATTGTACACTAAAGTGAACTGGTCTTGTATGGTGGAGACACCAAACGGGATTTAGAGCCCCTATAACTAGGCCAGCTTAAAATACGAGACGTAGACACACAACGGAGCTCAAATCCCCCTAAAAACTAGGCTAGTTAAGATTGACTTGACAAAAATATTATTTTCTTAAAAAAATAAAATATCTGAGATTGTACACTAAAGTGAACTGGTCTTGTATGGTGGAGACACAAAACGGGATTTAGAGCCCCTATAACTAGGCTAGCTTAATACACGAGACGTAGACTCACAACGGAGCTCAAATCCCCCTAAAAACTAGGCTAGTTAAGATTGAATTGACAAAAATAATATTTTCTCAAAACAACAAATCAGAGATTGTACACTAAAGTGAACTGGTCTTGTATGGTGGAGACACAAAACGGGATTTAGAAACCCTATAACTAGGCTAGCTTAATACACGATACGTAGACACACAACAGAGCTCAAATCCCCCTAAAAACTAGGCTAGTTAAGATTGAATTCACAAAAATAATATTTTCTCAAAACAAAAATCTCAGATTGTACACTAAAGTGAACTGGTCTTGTATGGTGTAGGCACCAAACGGGATTTAGAGCCCCTATAACTTGGCTAGCTAAATGCCCGAGCCGTAGACACACAACGGAGCTCAAATCCCCCTAAAAACTAGGCTAGTTAAAATTGACTTGACAAAAATAATATTTTCTCAAAAAAAAATCTGAGATTGTACACTAAAGTGAACTGGTCTTGTATGGTGGAGACACAAAACGGGATTTAGAGCCCCTATAACTTGGCTAGCTTAATACTCGAGTTGTAGACACTCAACGGAGCTCAAATCCCCCTAAAAACTAGGCTAGTTAAGATTGACTTGACAAAAATAATATTTTCTCATAAACAAAAAATCTGAGATTGTACACTAAAGTGAACTGGTCTTGTATGGTGGAGACACAAAACGGGATTTAGAGCCCCTATAACTACGCTAGCTTAATACACGAGACGTAGACATACAACAGGGCTCAAATCCCCCTAAAAACTAGGCCTGTTAAGATTGACTTGACAAAAATAATATTTTCTCAAAAAAAAAAATCTGAGATTGTACACTAAAGTGAACTGGTCTTGTATGGTGGAGACACAAAATGAAATTTAGAGCCCCTATAACTAGGCTAGCTTAATACACGAGACGTAGACACACAACGGAGCTCAAATCCCCCTAAAAACTAGGCTAGTTAAGATTGACTTGACAAAAATAATATTTTCTCAAAAAAAAAAATGAGAGTGTACACTAAAGTGAACTGGTCTTGTATGGTGGAGACATAAAACGGGATTTAGAGCCCATATAATTAGGCTAGCTTAATACACGAGACGTAGACACACAACGGAGCTCAAATCCCCCTAAAAACTAGGCTAGTTAAGATTGACTTGACAAATATAATATTTTCACAAAAACAAAATCTGAGATTGTACACTAAAGTGAACTGGTCTTCTATGGTGGAGACACAAAACGGGATTTAGAGTCCATACAATTAGGCTAGCTTAATACACGAGACGTAGACACGCAACGGAGCTCAAATCCCCCTAAAAACTAGGCTAGTTAAGATTGACTTGACAAAAATAATATTTTCTCAAAATAACAAAATCTGAGATTGTACACTAAAGTGAACTGGTCTTGTATGGTGGAGACACAAAACGGGATTTAGAGCCCCTATAACTTGGCTAGCTTAATACACGAGATGTAGACACTCAACGGAGCTCAAATCCCCCTAAAAACTAGGCTAGTTAAGATTGACTTGACAAAAATAATATTTTCTCATAAAAAAAAAATCTGAGATTGTACACTAAAGTGAACTGGTCTTGTATGGTGGAGACACAAAACGGGATTTAGAGCCCCTATAACTACGCTAGCTTAATACATGAGACGTAGACATACAACAGGGCTCAAATCCCCCTAAAAACTAGGCCTGTTAAGATTGACTTGACAAAAATAATATTTTCTCAAAAAAAAAATGAGATTGTACACTAAAGTGAACTGGTCTTGTATGGTGGAGACATAAAACGGGATTTAGAGCCCATATAATTAGGCTAGCTTAATACACGAGACGTAGACACACAACGGAGCTCAAATCCCCCTAAAAATTAGGCTAGTTGAGATTGACTTGACAAAAATAATATTTTCTCAAAACAAAAATTATGAGATTGTACACTAAAGTGAAAAGGTCTTGTATGGTGGAGACACAAAACGGGATTTAGAGCCCATATAACTAGGCTAGCTTAATACACGAGACGTAGACACACAACGGGGCTCAAATCCCCCTAAAAACTAGGCTAGTTAAGATTGACTTGACAAAAATAATATTTTCTCCAAAAACAAAAATGAGATTGTACACTAAAGTGAACTGGTCTTGTATGGTGGAGAGACAAAACGGGATTTAGAGCCCCTTTAACTAGGCTAGCTTAATACGCGAGACGTAGACACACAACGGAGCTCAAATCCCCCTAAAAACTAGGCTAGTTAAGATTGACTTGACAAAAATATTATTTTCGCAAAAAAATAAAATATCTTAGATTGTACACTAAAGTGAACTGGTCTTGTATGGTGGAGACACAAAACGGGATTTAGAGCCCCTATAACTAGGCTAGCTTAATACACGAGACGTAGACACACAACGGAGCTCAAATCCCCCTAAAAACTAGACTAGTTAAGATTGAATTGACAAAAATAATATTTTCACAAAACAAAAAATCTGAGATTGTACACTAAAGTGAATTGGTCTTGTATGGTGGAGACACAAAACGGGATTTAGAGCCCCTATTACTAGGCTAGCTTAATACACGAGACGTAGACACACAACAGAGCTCAAATCCCCCTAAAAACTAGGCTAGTTAAGATTGACTTGACAAAAATAATATTTTCTCAAAAAAAAAATCTGAGATTGTACACTAAAGTGAACTGGTGTATGGTGGAGACACAACACGGGATTTATAGCCCCTATAACTACGCTAGCTTAATACACGAGACATAGACATACAACAGGGCTCAAATCCCCCTAAAATGTAGGCCTGTTAAGATTGACTTGACAAAAATAATATTTTCTCAAAAAAAAAAATCTGAGATTGTACACTAAAGTAAACTGGTCTTGTATGGTGGAGACACAAAACGAAATATAGAGCCCCTATAACTAGGCTAGCTTAATACACGAGACGTAGACACACAACGGAGCTCAAATCCCCCTAAAAAACTAGGCTAGTTAAGATTGACTTGACAAAAATAATATTTTCTCAAAAATAAAAAAAATAGATTGTACACTAAAGTGAACTGGTCTTGTATGGTGGAGACATAAAACGGGATTTAGAGCCCATATAATTAGGCTAGCTTAATACACGAGACGTAGACACACAATGGAGCTCAAATCCCCCTAAAAACTAGGCTAGTTGAGATTGACTTGACAAAAATTATATTTTCTCAAAAAAAAAAATCTGAGATTGTACACTAAAGTGAAAAGGTCTTGTATGGTGGAGACACAAAACGGGATTTAGAGCCCATAAAACTAGGCTAGCTTAATACACGAGACGTAGACACTCAACGGGGCTCAAATCCCCCTAAAAACTAGGCTAGTTAAGATTGACTTGACAAAAATTATATTTTCTCAAAATAACAAAATCTGAGATTGTACACTAAAGTGAACTGGTCTTGTATTGTGGAGACACAAAACGGGATTTAGAGACCCTATAACTAGGCTAGCTTAATACACGAGACGTAGACACACAACAGAGCTCAAATCCCCCTAAAAACTAGGCTAGTTAAGATTGAATTCACAAAAATAATATTTTCTCAAAAAAAAAATCTCAGATTGTACACTAAAGTGAACTGGTCTTGTATGGTGTAGGCACCAAACGGGACTTAGAGCCCCTATAACTTGGCTAGCTAAATGCCCGAGCCGTAGACACACAACGGAGCTCAAATCCCCCTAAAAACTAGGCTAGTTAAAATTGACTTGACAAAAATAATATTTTCTCAAAAAAAAATCTGAGATTGTACACTAAAGTGAACTGGTCTTGTATGGTGGAGACACAAAACGGGATTTAGAGCCCCTATAACTTGGCTAGCTTAATACTCGAGTTGTAGACACTCAACGGAGCTCAAATCCCCCTAAAAACTAGGCTAGTTAAGATTGACTTGACAAAAATAATATTTTCTCATAAAAAAAAAATCTGAGATTGTACACTAAAGTGAACTGGTCTTGTATGGTGGAGACACAAAACGGGATTTAGAGCCCCTATAACTACGCTAGCTTAATACACGAGACGTAGACATACAACAGGGCTCAAATCCCCCTAAAAACTAGGCCTGTTAAGATTGACTTGACAAAAATAATATTTTCTCAAAAAAAAAAATCTGAGATTGTACACTAAAGTGAACTGGTCTTGTATGTGTGACGCACCCAGTGCGTGGCAACGCAACCTGATTGTACTCCTTGGTACTCCACTGTACCGCCACTGTGCGGTACCGCTGTACCGCTGTACCGTGCTGGCTGCCTATATTGAGTGTGACAACGTATAACTATGTTCTTTGTATCTCTGCAAAGGTCTCGTCATGTGCTAACCAGTGGTGGGTTTTGTTTTAAGCCATGTCGAGA
>JBAKBP010031861.1:0-23894 GCA_037953745.1 Lithodes maja
GGCCCCCCCACCCACACCCCCCTGACCCCCACACACAAACACCCATGTTTGCCCCCCGCACCCCCTCGACCCCCCACACTAACACCCCATGTCTCCCCCCCCACCACCCCCTTGACCCCCACACTGACACCCCATGTCTCCCCCCCCCTTAACTCCCCACACTAACATCCCATGTCTCCCCCCCCACCACCACCCCTACTGACCCCCCACACTAACACCCCATGTCTCCCCCCCACCCCACCCCTACTGACCCCCCACACTAACACCCCATGTCTACCACCACCACACACGCCCCCTTGCGCCCCCACACATAACACCCCATGTATCCCTCCCCCCCCCCCACCACCCCCGGACCCCCCACACTAACACCCCTCTCTCTCCCCCCCTCCAGGTTCTCCTCTGGCGACCTCTCTGCCGAGTGTGACGATGAGGAGGCGGGGCTACGTAAACAAGAAGTTATTACCCAACAGGTCAGTTAATTTAGTCAGTCAATCAGTTCAGTCAGTCAGTCTTTTGGTTAGTTAGTTAGTCAGTCTTTTGGTTAGTTAGTTAGTCAGTCAGTTAGTTAGTTGGTCAGTCAGTTGGTCATTCAGTCAGTTAGTTAGTCAATTGGTAAATTAATTAGTCAGTTGGTCAGTTAGTTAGTTGGTCAGTTAGTTGGTCAGTCAGTTGGTCATACAGTTAGTTAGTTAGTTAGTTAGTTAGTCAGTTGGTCATTCAGTCAGTTAGTTAGTTAGTTAGTCAGTTGGTCATTCAGTCAGTTAGTTAGTTAGTTAGTTAGTCAGTTGGTCAGTTAGTTAGTCAGTTAGTTAGTTAGTTAGTTGGTCAGTCAGTTGGTCATTCAGTCAGTTAGTTAGTTAGTTAGTCAGTTGGTCATTCAGTCAGTTAGTTAGTTAGTTAGTCAGTTGGTCATTCAGTCAGTTAGTTAGTTAGTCAGTTGGTCAGTTAGTTAGTCAGTTAGTTAGTTAGTTAGTTGGTCAGTCAGTTGGTCATTCAGTCAGTTAGTTAGTTAGTTAGTCAGTTGGTCATTCAGTCAGTCAGTTAGTTAGTCAGTCAGCTAGTTAGTCAGTCAGTTGGTCATTCAGTCAGTTAGTTAGTTAGTCAGTTGGTCATTCAGTCAGTCAGTTAGTTAGTTAGTCAGTCAGTTGGTCATTCAGTCAGTTAGTTAGTTAGTCAGTTAGTTAGTTAGTCAGTTGGTCATTCAGTCAGTCAGTTGGTCATTCAGTCAGTTAGTTGGATAATTAGTCAGTCAGTCAGTCAGTCAGTCAGTCAGTCAGTCAGTCAGTCAGTCAGTCAGTCAGTCAGTCAGTCAGTCAGTCAGTCAGTCAGTCAGTCAGTCAGTTAGTTAGTTAGTTAGTTAGTTAGTTAGTTAGTTAGTTAGTTAGTTAGTTAGTTAGTTAGTTAGTTAGTTAGTTAGTTAGTTAGTTAGTTAGTTAGTTAGTTAGTTAGTTAGTTAGTTAGTTAGTTAGTTAGTTAGTTAGTTAGTTAGTTAGTTAGTTAGTTAGTTAGTTAGTTAGTTAGTTAGTTAGTTAGTTAGTTAGTTAGTTAGTTAGTTAGTTAGTTAGTTAGTTAGTTAGTTAGTTAGTTAGTTAGTTAGTTAGTTAGTTAGTCAGTCAATTAGTTAGTTAGTTAGTTAGTTAGTCAGTCAGTTGGTCAGTCAGTTAGCTAGTTGGTCAGTCAGTCAGTCAGTCAGTCAGTTAGTCAGTTAGTTAGTTAGTCAGTTAGTTAGTCAGTTAGTTAGTCAGTTAGTTAGTTAGTCAGTTGGTCGGTATATTATTAAGACCTTCGGAGACCAATAATCTAACCTTTATTGTAATCATGTATATCCTTATAATACTCATCTACCCTCACATTAATACTTAAAGTAATTTCCCCTCACACTAATCGTCTACCCAACACCCTTTTACACCCCCACACAAGCGCCCCACCACCCCTACACAAGCGCCCCACCACCCCTACACAAGCGCCCCACCACCCCTACACAAGCGCCCCACCACCCCTACACAAGCGCCCCACCACCCCTACACAAGCGCCCCACCACCCCCACACAAGCGCCCCACCACCCCTACACAAGCGCCTCACCAACCCCACCCAAGCGCCCCACCACACCTACACCCCTTACACCCCCACACAAGCGCCCCACCACCCCTACACAAGCGCCCCTGAACCTGTAACCTTTCCCCAAATGACCACTTAGTCCAAGAAAGCAACATATTTTTTCCTCGCCCCCAGAACACTAAGTGTGCAGTAAAAATTGATTTATTGCCCGGGCGAAGAAATTACAGACTTTTCAAATAGGGGGATGACTATTATATTTGGCTTTCCTTTAGCTAACTGCAGACGATTTTATGTCAAGAGTGTGTGAAGTGAGGGACGGAGAGAGAGAGATAGAGAGAGTAGGCGAGAGAGAGAGAGAGAGAGAGAGCATGTATTGAAGTGTGATTGTGTGTGAGCCTTAAGTGAAGTGGTATGCAAGTGTCGTTAAGGAAAGCTTATGGGGATTGAGTATAATGTTAATTATGAGTACCATGTTAGTGAGTGTGAGAAGCATATTAGTCTACAGTATATGAGTGAGTGTGAGTAGTTGTGAGTATGGTGAATAAGTGAGCTTGTGTCTATATGAGTGGAAAAATGTATCCGGCGAAGCCGGATTTCTCCATACAATGCTGGCTCGCTATCGCTCGCCAGGAAGAAATCGACACCTGGATGGGGATAAACGTCTTAAAATAGTAGGCTGAATGGGGCCGAATGGATACAAGCCAGAGATAGAGAGAAAAGGAGAGAACGTAAAAACAACAAAAAACGGTGACCGCCCCTTCATTAAAATATAAATATATAATGATACACGCACGAACATACAACACATACCTTTCCCCAGCCCAACATTTGTCTAACATAACGCATATATATATATATATATATATATATACAGGGTGTTCCAGTAATGCTTTTCATAAATTATATGGTGGACTCATCAGACAAAAATAAGAATACATTACTCTATGAACATGAGGTTGAGTATTTATAATAACAGAGTTATTACACTATTTAAGTTAACGATAGATACAATGCCATTCAGTCCAAGGGGTAATGTTGCCATTTAGTACCCCCTGGTACTGTTACCATTCTAGCAGTTTGTATCCAATCGGCGTTCTCTCTTCAGGCTAGCGAGCTGATTTTTTCGGTAGAAAAATCAAATCCGGCGAAGCCGGACATATTTTTCTACCGAAAAGTCAGATCGCTACTGCTCACTATCTTGAGGCTAGCAAGCGATAGCGAAGGCCAAATGGATATAATCCACTAAAATGGCAACATTACCCCTTGGACTGAATGGCATTGTATCTATCGTTAACTTAAATCGTGTAATAACTCCGTTATTATAAATACTCAACCTCATGTTCATAGAGTAATTTATTCTTATTTTTGTCTGACGAGTCCACCATATAATTTATGAAAAGCATTATATACCCTGTATATACAGTATATATATATGTATATTTCCTGTTGCACTACCTTTCTATAAGTGTATTTATTTAATAGTATTTTAAACGTGTATTATTGTAATTTGTGTTTAATCATTGGGTTACTTTAAATAATTTCTTCATGCTATGCCCCAAAAGTAAAGTTCGGCTTTAAATATAATTATCTATTAATTTGCAATGGTAAATCTATTAAGTTATATAAATAATTAAATGTCCCAGGAACATTTTAAAACCCCAGATGCATGGTTTATTTATAGATGGTCGACAACACACGATACAGTATATACGTATCACCGGCTTTTTTAATCTTTCTCTCCCTTTCTCTGGCTTGTATTCATTCGGCCCCATTCAGCCAACTGGTTTAAGACGTTTATCCCCATCCAGGTGTCGATTTCTTCCTGGCGAGCGATACCGAGCCAGCATTGTATGGAGAAACCCGGCTTCGCCGGACACATTTTTCTATCGAAAAATGTACAAATTTAGCTTGATGTCAAAACAAAAGTATATATATATGCTGGCTCGCTACCGCTCACCAGTAAAAAAATGACACCTGGATAGGGATAAACGTCTTAAAACAGTAGGCTGAATGGGGCCAAATGGATACAAGCCAGAGAAAGATAGAAAAGGACCGAACCAAAACAGGTGATCCCCCTTGACCCTCGCAGCACGGTGACGTCACTTTCGCCTTAATCTGGTTACCATTAGACGATTTTCTGTAGTTTATAATAATCTCCAGGACTCGAGGGGTTAAGGGGAGGTTTCTAGTTTGTTTCCTACTCCTCCAGCAATTTTAAAAGGGTTAAGGGGAGGTTTTTAGTTTGTTTCCTACTCCTCCAGCAATCTTAAAATTTCACCCCTTGACCCCCTTTCAAGATAAATTTGTATATTTTTCGGTAGAAAAAATCCCGGCCAAAGGCCGGTTACTCTTAAATTACAGGCTCGCTATCGCTCGCCAGGATAAAATTGACACCTAAATGGCACGAAAGGTCTTAAAATTGACAGAATGGGGCGAAAATTCTTAAAATCACCAAATTAATGGGGCAAACGTCTTAAAATATCAAAAGCAATGGGGCTAGACATGAGGGAGAAAAAGGGGTCAAGAAAAAAAGTCCCTCAAGTGGAAATCTCCCCTTAAATACGATCTCAAGAAACCCTGTGAATTAAGACAGTACCGGGTATATATAGGTTCCCTTCATAGACTGCCACAAAACCCATTCTATTGTGGTTACCGTTAGACCGAGGTTTTCGGCAGCTTATTGGCCGTCTATTTCTTGGACTCGACAGGGGAAATATCTAGCAAACTACAGTATATTATAGCATAAGGTCCTTCTTAAGGGGAGGTATTTAGTTTGTTCCCTAGACCTCCATCAAGCTTAAAATTACACCCCCTTGAGTCCCTTTTAAGATAAATTTGTACATTTTTCGGTAGAAAATGTCCCGGCCAAAGGCCGGTTCCTCTTAAATTACAGGCTCGCTATCGCTCGCCAGGATAAAATTAACACCTGAATGGCACGAAAGGTCTTAATATGGGGTGAAAGATCTTAAAATCGCTAAACTAATGGGGCAAACGTTTTATAATATCAAAAGCAATGGGGCTAAACATGAGGGAGAAAGGGGTCAAGAAAAAAATCCCTCAAGTGGAGACCTCCCCTTAAAGCTGCATAAAATCGTCTAACCTTTTGGACTTAGTAGGGCCAATAATATCTCCATGGACCATCTAAATAATAGAGATCCTTCACTTTTTGCCTTTTTTTTTTTTATTTATGTATTATTTTTCTAGTTTCCTCGCTAGACCTCCATCAAGCTTAAAATGAAGCCCCCTAGACCCCCTTTCAAGATAAATTTGTACATTTTTCGGTAGAAAAATGTTCTGGCCGAAGGCCGATTCCTCTTAAATTACAGGCTCGCTATCGCTCGCCAGGAAAAAATCGAGACCTAATTGACAGGAAAGGTCTTAAAATTGACAGAAATGGGGCGAAAGTTCATAAAATCGCCAAACTAATGGGTCTAAAGATGAGGGAGAAGGTGGTCTAGACAAGCGACTCGTCTCCCCTTAAGCTGCATAAAATCGTCTTAACTTTTTGGACTCGATAAGGCCAATAATATCTCCATAAACCCTCTATAAATAACATGGATCCTTTTTAGGCCTCAACAAATCGTCTATTGTTAGCCGGAATAAATAAAGTAAAAAGAGCGTTATAGAGCTGAAGAGGCTTAACCCCTTCAGTACCGGTGACGCCATTTCCATTATATTTTGGGCAACTATTAGACGATTTTAGTCAGCTTAGGAAGGTCGTCTAACAATTAAAAAAAAGGCTGTAGATTATATATATGAATCCTCGAAACTACCATAGAGCCATCCTAATCTGCTTAAAATCGTCTATGTGTAGCTGTAATAAACATGAAGGGACAGGCGATTATATAAGCTAAAAGAAAAACGTCTAATGGTAACCTCGAACGTCCCTTGATTTGGGCCCTGTCACTCTTTCAACTCTGGGGGAGGCACTCGATACAGGAGATTCTGCCTTTTGTCTCCCTCACTCACATAGAAAAAAAAATAGGGAAAAAGAAAAAAGAAAAAAATAATATTATGCTAATTCGTTATCGTGCTGAAGGGGTTAATATCATTCCGTTGACTAAAAGAGGTGTGTTATACCATCCCCCCAGCCGGAGGATGGACGAGACGAGGTAAATATGTTCGGTTGATTTCCAGCTCACGGTAAATTGCCATGACTTACTCTTGATTTCTTACCACCTATTATAAAGATTTGGTGGGGAAGTACTGTATATCGATAATTATGAAAGCTTGGTAAATTTTCATGTCTTCCTCTTGATTTCTTATCTAACTATTAAGCTTTTGTGTTGAGATATATTGTTAATTATAAAAGCTTGGTATTACTATGATGCAAACCCATAATAGTTTCACATTTACCCGTTAACTATCGGAAAATAAGTTACCGAGGGATTCAATTTACCGTCAGCTGAAATGACACCGACTTTAGCCGATCTGCAGATGCCACACTTTCCTACTTTCCTAGGACCTTAGTTATAAACACGGAAGGGGGGAAGGGGGAAGGGGGCACTGATAATGGGAGGGGGCTAAAATGTCCTTTCATGTGTTATTCGTAAATGGGGGATTGAGAAAAGGGGTCACACTCCCCTTCCAGATTTTGAGTTTCAAGGGGTGTATGGGAGAGGGGGGGGGGGGGCCTGCATCCTACCGTTCCATAATTTGTAAGGGGGGTATGGGAGAGGGGCGTGCTTTATACCCTCCCATAGTTTTCATGGGGGGTATGGGAGGGGGGGCCTGCATCCTACCCTTCCATAATTTTCAATGGGGGGGAAGAAGAGGGGGTCCACACCACACCCTTCCTTAGCTATATTTTCATTGGGGCCAAATTCAACCCCCCACTCCCATCCCCATTGTTTTCTTCTTCAATGGGGCAGTGTTTATACTTTCCTTCCATAGTATATACAAAATGGAAGGAAGGAAAAGGACCCACATTTGATTCGGTTATAATTTATATTCATTTTCTAAAGTGGGGAAATGAATGCCCCCTCCAGATATTTTTGATGTGTGAAGATAAAAGGTAGACCCCTCCCACGTTTAAGATTAAGGTCCACACTGTTCCTCTCTTTGCCACCAGAGGGACATTCACTAACAACAGCAACAATTATCAATATCAAGACCTTTCGTGCCACTTAGGTGTCGATTTTTTCCTGGCGATCAATAGCGAGCTAATACTGTAGTAGTAACCGGCCTCCGGCCGGAATATTTATCTTGAAGGGGAGTCTTGGGGTGTTTTTTTAAGTTTGGTGGAGGTCTAGGGTGGGAACTATAAAAATAATAAGATAAATATATAAGCAAATAAATACACCCATCCTCCCTTAAGGCACAGTGATGAACCCTCTGGGGCAGTTGCTTTCTCTATTTGGCCTTTATTCTCTCTCTCTCTCTCTCTCTCTCTTAGCCTGGGAATGTTAAATTTACGATGACTCCTCTCTGCAAGTTCTGGTATATATATATTATTAAGCCCGTGCACTGTAATTCGACCACCACTTCTCAACTATTAACTGTCTGTGGTGCTTGCGTTGTCCACTCCTGTCAATTTCAAACCATTTCCTCGGGTTAAGGACTCCACATATATAGCTGATTATGTCGTATGAATCTTAGCCTCATTCCAGAATTTTCTTATTCGAGTTTTCTAATTCTTCTCTCTTCTCTTACATTGTTCGGTCGTTCACCAATGCTTGCCTCTCTCTCTCTCTCTCTCTCTTGCTCCTCCGCCTTCCACCTTCCTACTCTCACTCACTCTAACTCTCTCTCCTCCCCCCCCCCCCTCTCTCTCTCTTGCTCCTTCCTACTGTTAAGGTTGAGAGACGTCAAGGGTCGCCGGGGGGCCCTCAGTCCCGCAGGCAGTCGGAGAGTCAGGCCCACGACCAGATTCAGAGGGGTCAGGTGAGTCCGGCCCAGGTGAATCCGGGCCAGGTGACACAAGGCCAGGTGAATCCGGGCCAGGGGAATCCGGCCCAGGTGAATCCAGGCCAGGTGAATCAGGGGCCAGCGAATAAGGGGCCAGCGAATAAGGGTCCGGCGAATCAGGGGCCGGCGAATAAGGGCCCGGTGAATCAGGGGCCGGCGAATAAGGTGCCATTGAAGCCTCCGCCCCCCAAGGCCCAGCCCCAAAAGGTAACACTGAGGGGGAGGCCTGATGCATGACCTAGCTAGCAAGGGTCTCTCTAAACATTACAAATGTTAAGGGTTCTGATGAGAACGATGCATTGACATAGTTCAGAACCTTTTTCTTGTAATGGATCTGCAAGACTATACCACACACCAGCCAACTTGACAGTCGAGTCTCGCCTCCTGACAGCGCTTTATGGTACAAAACCACGGTAGTGGGCTGTGGGTATGCGTAACTCACTTGTCTAGCTGGCTGGCCATAGACCTAGACTGGTGGAGGTAAGCTAAGTCTCTTCTGGGCATCGATTTGATATTCCTTATTGTCAAAATAAGCAATCAGAATAATCACCCTGAGAGGGAGGCAATAGTCCTTAGGGAGACAATACGTATTATGGTTCATAAATATCTCAAAATCCTGAACATAGACTTTTGTGAATAGAGAAAACAATTGTGTAATAATCAATTCAAAACAGTCCTTTCACAATCAGTACTGTGCAAAGTCTAGTTGCTATTTCACTATACTGCGTTCATTCTAGGTTGGGCAGAAATCGTAACCTCTAGCCTCTGTAACTCGAATAGGACTAGAGCAAATGAGCTGTCAATTTCCACACCTATTCCCTAGCCAAGTCTTCCTATTTAGTAGAAAAATTAGTTCGATTACTCTAGTCCTTTTTATGGTACTATATGTACTATAATTATCCCCTGGTTATATGTATCCTGGCAAGGTCGCCATGTAACCAGGGGATGATTATTATAATACATAATTATAATATAAAGGGAGTAAAGGAAAAGATCACATGTATTAAAAATATGTTGGTTATAGTAATACAATGGCTTAGTTATACTCCTAATTGGTTATGAATGAGTTAGTGTGGGCTATAAACTCAGTCTGGACTAATGATTGAAGAGATATCAAAGTAGACTTAGATTTAATATAGGTTAAGGGGGGGGGGGGTTTCGTCCAATATAAATCTATGGGTTAGGTTTAGAGTACAAACAGTTACTTAGCTGTAAAAGGGCGTTTAGAGTGAAGGAACCCCAGGAGGCACTTAACCTATCTCCACCATACGATCAAAGCCTTGCAGGTCCACTTCAAAGATTATGTGTTTAACTGCAACAAACATGACACACATTAAAGTGGCACAATCAAAGTATGTGAACTAATCAAAACATATAAATTGATTGTTGCATCATAATGTGTTCCAAGCTTGCCAAAGTTAAAAACATAGGGCGCAGGTCTTAAGGGGGGTCATCTGCTTTTTTTTCTCCCTTTTACTCTTTCTCTGGCTTGTATCCATTTGGCCCCATTCACCCTACTGTTTTATGATGTTTATCCCCATCCAGGGGATAAATGAGCTGTCGCTCGCCAGGAAGAAATCGACACCTGGATGGGGATAAAGATCTTAAAACAGTAGGCTGAATGGGTCCGAATGGATACAAGCCAGTGAAAGAGAGAAAAGGAGAGAAAAAATGCAGGTCACCTCCCTTAAGGCTATGGGCCACACTGTTGACGATGTAGCCTGCTGGACCAGTAGTGTGTGATAGCCCGGGACATTGTTTGCCTCCTTGATGGCCAAACGGGACACCTTGTATTTTTTGCGTAGACTTCCTTTGATTCCGATACGACCACATAGAACTGGGTACGGTAAGTGTTGTTTTAGTGTCCGTGAACCTAGTGGAGCGTTAGTTCACTGCTGGGTCAGTGAATGCCGCACTAGTCAGATCCAACGTTTCTTATTGCGCTGGTTTACAATCGGTTCGTTCACAGTCACTTTTCCTTGTACACTGAGAATCAATTCGCCTTTACCTAACCTAACTGCTAATCTAACCCTATAGCCTAATCTACTCAGAACTTTCACTTATCTAACCCTAACATCTACCCTGAACCTAAATTACCCTAATCCTATAATTGACCTGACCTGATCTGAGCTCATCCAACCTAATTTCACCCCAAACCTTTGCTACTCTAACCTAACGTCTACCCTTAACCTAAAATGACCTACTCCTTTAATTGACTCGGACCTAACCTGAGCTCATCCAACCTAATCTCACCCCAAACCTTTTCCTAAACTAACCTAATCCTTTAATTGAGCTGACCTGACTTAAAAACATCCAATGTAATCTCACACCAAACCTTACCTACTCTAACCTAACCGAGCGAAACAACTCCAGTGTGGGCGAAAAGACGTGTGAGCGAGGCAACCATTGTAGAACTAAGCCAGCATGGTAGCCAGACATACATACCATCAACACCACCACCATCAACACCTCCAATACCGCTCAATGACTCGAGGGGACGAGATCAAAGCAAATGTTATGTACCCAACCCCCAAAGCAGTTTCATCCCTCCCTCCGCCGTCCTCCATGCAATTGAGGCTCCTTCCTCCCTCTCCCCAAACAGTTTTACCCCACTCTCCTTCCCCCCAACCCCCGTCCCAAAAAATCGAGTGTATGCCCCCCACCTAACCCATCTTCCCCAACTATCCTACCATCCAACCTCCATCCTCTCTCCGCCAAATTCTTCCAATATTAACCTTCTTCGCTGCCTGAAATTTGAAGCGAAGAAATCCTCCATCTCACACTCCCTCCAGCCTAATATCAAATCAAAGCTCTTGGCATTGAATCATAGACTGCATAAAACAATGATGCCAGTGAGTTAATTGCTGGTCTAGGGTTCGATTCCAAGGGTGATTTGTAATACGGAATATCGCAGTGTTATGCTATTCCCCGTCTCAATTACCATCCAACGACCACTTCTTCTTTTGTCAACAGGACGGAAACAAAAACAATCTAAGGGTTCAATGGTTACTAATCAATTCAATTTAATTACACCACTCGGTCAACTAAACTACCTATAAACTACAAAACCACAAGCATAGCATGTATTAACTCTACAAACAATAAAATATTACAAGAAGGACATTACATAGCAAGCCAGCCTACTACAGAATTTAAAGGACATAACTGACTGAATCGGTTGATATTTTTTGTATCTATTAAAAACAACTAATAATGATAAAATATAAAAACCAACTTTCACTTTCAGTATATATACTGTATACAGTATATATATATATATATATATATATATATATATATATATATATATAATATATATATATATATATATATAATATACTGTATATATATATATATATATATATATTTTTTTTTTTTTTTTTTTTGTACCACCTATTAACCCTAACTTCTTTTCTCCTGTTGTTGTTGTTGCTGTTCCCTAAGCTGCCTGGCCGAACAGCCCCGAGTCCTTAAGGAAGGCCATGGCCACGGTCGGGCTTTCCCACAGAGCTCTCAAAGAGTGTAAATTGTGTTGTTGGCATAAGTGGTTGTGTGAAATGCAGTCTTCTATGATGTGTTTAATGGTATGGGGTGCTGTGTTACAACCCGGGCAGGTGTCGACGACGGAGTCATCCAGTCTCTTCTGATAGCTCAGAAGAGCTGGATGGTGTCCGCATCTCAGCCTGGCCAGGTGGACTCTGTCCTCGCGAGGAAGGGAGGATTCAGAAGGATGGATTTCGGGAGGTCGTGCTTGCAGCTGCGTGTTGTCTATGAGTGAGTGCATGGAACGGCGAGTGATATGAGTATGGATGTGCTTCCGGAAGTTGGTTTGGGGTGGGCAGGGAGGGAGAGAAGACAGTATTTGTGTGTGATAGTGTGTGCTGGGTCTTGTTTTGATATTTCTTGGTGTCTGTGGGTGTGTTGCCATGTAGTGTAGTGGGTGGTGTTGATTCGTGGAGGCTGCTGCCAGGAATTGAGTACCTCTCATGTCTAGATGATCTTTGACTTTGAGGACATTGGTTTCTTGATGTAGGTGATCTGTGGGTGTCGTAGCTGTGCATCCTGTGATGATTTTCAGGGCTTTATTTTGAATAGTCTGTAAGGTCTTATGATGTGTTTCAGCTAGGTTAGAAGCCCAGGCCGGGCTTGCGTATTCCATAACTGATCTTATGTATTGTTTGTAGACTGTGGTGGTGGTTTCTTTGTTGTGTCCAAATTTCGTGTGGGCAAGTGATCTGAGGGCGTTAAGTCTGGGTGTCAGTTTCTTTTTCGTGTTTGTGGTGTGCTGTTTAAATGTCATTTGGGCGTCGTATGTTACTCCTAGGATTTTGTGTGTGTGTGTGTGTGTGTGTGTGTGTTAGGGGTGTGCTGTTTATGTTGAGTCCCAGGACATAATCGTGCTCTCCTGTGCAGCTTGTGAGGAGGGTTGCAGTGGATTTAGCTGGGGCTAAATTGAGTCTGTTTGTAGTGCACCATTCATGTAATATGTCGAGATAGTCTTGAAGGAGTCTCCTGTTGTTGTGTGTATCCAGACGCGTCTTAAACAGGTACCGGACGTGTAGCTAGAGGGGCTAGAGGACAGTGTTTTCGGGGCACTCGGTCGTCGGGTCGCGAGATATTAGGAATTATAGTCGGTATAAGGGGAGATTTTCAATTAAGAGGTTTATTTTTTTCCTGGACCTCCCTTCTCCCTCATGTTTAGCCATATTAGTTTCGATATTTTAAGACTTTCACCCTATTAGTTTGGCGATTTTAAGACCTTTTGCCCAATATCTGTCAAGTTTAGGACCTTTCGTGTCACTTAGGTGTTATTTTTTTTCTGGCGAGCGATAGTGAGCCTGTAATTTTAGGAGGAACCGGCCTTTGGCCGGGAAATTTTTCTACCGAAAAAAGTACAATTTTTTCTCGAAGGAGGATCTTACGGGTATTTTGTATAAGTTGGATGGAGCTCAGAAGTGTGTGAAGCCATGAAAAGAGTGAAGTTGGGGAAAGCACCAGGAATAGATGGAGTGTGTGGGGAAATGCTAAGGTATGATAGTGAGATAGTGATCGAATGGGTATGGCAAATGTGCAAACTAGCATGGGAGAAGGGGAGTGAACCTGATGACTGGAAGACAGGCATAATAGTCCTCCTATATAAGGGGAAAGAGGAGTGTGTGGTAACCACCGAGTAATATGTCTTCTAAGCATAGTAGGGAAGGTGTACAGTAGGGTAGTGATTGAGAGAGTGAGAGCGAGAACGGAGAAATGGATAGGTGACGAGCAGGGCGGGTTTAGGAAGGGAAGAGGATGTGTAGATCAGATTTTTACCCTGAATTGTGTTGTGGAGAAATATCTGGAGAAGCAACAAAAGGTGTACGTTGCCTTTATGGACTTGGAGAAGGCCTATGACAGAGTGGATAGAGAAGGTATGTGGAAAGTATTTAGAATATACGGAGTAGATGGCAAGTTGCTGAAAGCAGTGAAGAGTGTGTATGAGGGTGCAAAGGCGGCAGTACGTGTGGAGAATGAGCAGACCGAGTTCTTTGATCTGAATGTTGGGTTGAAACAGGGGTGTGTGATGTCCCTGTGGTTGTTTACTGTATACTGTATATGGATGGAGTCATGAAAGAAATACAAGGAAGAGCAGTGGATGTTGGTGTATCACTGATAAGGGAGGGAAATGAGTGGAAGCTACCTGTACTGCTGTTTGCTGATGATACAGTTCTGATGAGCGATAATGAATGGGAGTTGCAGGGTCTGGTAAATATGTTTGGAACAGTGTGCGAAAAACGGAATCTGAAGGTAAATGCGGGGAAGAGCAAGGTTATGGTCTTTGAAAGGGGTGAAGCCACAGAGCGTGAGGTGAAGTTGAACGGTCAGGCTATGGAGACAGTCAGATCATTTAAGTATCTAGGCAGTGTGTTGAGTAAAGATGGGACTATGGATGAAGAAGTGCGGGAGAGGGTGTAACAGGGGAAGAGGGTTGTAAGAACGCTGAAAGCAGTAACAAGAAATAGGGTGGTCAGTATGGAAGTGAAGAAGTCCTTGCATGACAGTGTGGTAATCCCGACACTGACTTACGGAAGCGAAGCATGGACGTTGGTGGAGAGACTCAGACCAAGAGTGAGAGGGGTGGAAATTAACTTAAGAAATGCATGCAGAGTTACATGGAAGGATAGACAGACGAATGAGTAAGTAAGAAGGAGGTGTGGTGTGGAGGTAGATGTGCTGGAAAGTGTGAAAAGGAACACCTTGAGATGGTTTGGCCATATGGAATGTATGGGAAGCGAGAGAATGACTAAGAGGTGTACGAGAGCGAGACGGAAGGACAGAGAGGGAGAGGTAAACCGAAAGAGAGGTGGAAGGATGGAGTGAGGAAGTATATGGATGAAGGCGGTGCTGGTTGGGAGGAGAGGCGTCGACTGACTGGGGACAGAGGTGCATGGCGGTGGTTCGTTCGTGGCCACCCCTTCGGGGATCACGGCGTCAGGGAATAGATAAATAGATATAATACTGTAGATAGAGGACTTGGGAGCAAACTAAAAACTCCCCTTAATTCCGTAATTGTCCATGATTATAGTCGGTTTTATTCCAGTTGGCGGTAAATTGTCATGATTATAGTCGGTTTTATTCCAGTTGGCGGTAAATTGTCATGATTATAGTCGGTTTTATTCCAGTTGGCGGTAAATTGTCATGATTATAGTCGGTTTTATTCCAGTTGGCGGTAAATTGTCATGATTATAGTCGGTTTTATTCCAGTTGGCGGTAAATTGTCATGATTATAGTCGGTTTTATTCCAGTTGGCGGTAAATTGTCCATGATTATAGTCAGTTTAATTCCAGTTGGCGGTAAATTGTCATGATTATAGTCAGTTATACTATATTCAGCTTGAAACATGACTTTTTTTTAACCAGAAATACGAGGTAATATGTATCTACTGTATAGTTGGCACAGAAGTACATAAAATCACATTACACATTACATTATGATTGGCTTATACCTTCTACCTTATACCTTCTACCTTCTACCTTATACCTTATACCTTCTACCTTCTACCTTCTACCTTCGCCTCAACCAATACTGGGTGCCTCGTAAATGCTTCCTTCATTTTGATTTACAGAATTTGTTTAATGTTTTAAGAGTCCGCCAGCACCCTCCCCATAACCCCATCTATGGCAGTATATTGGGGTCACCTGCTCCACGGAGCCTAGCTACCTCCGCGGAGGGTCCGAGGTCCACGTAATTTTAGAGATGGAGTATGAAATTTGAATATTTAAGTTAATTACTCGGTTTTAATACATAAACACGTGTATAAAATTACAAATTATTTTATTTTCATGCATTAAAGTAGAAAAGATTACTAATAAATAATATATTATAATGGTGAAAATAGCGTTTAGCGTACGTCGTCTGCCGAGTCTTCGCCATGTAAACAAAAGATTTGGTCAATGACTTATTGACTTTATTATGATCTAAAACACATACTCCTCCCATATTAGTGCAAAGGAACTTTGGTCAATATTTACGAGCCGCACCACAGCTGGGATCTCATTTATAATGGTAGTTTTGGGTTCCTATCATTCTATGCTTCATTGCTATATAATTTTTATCAACTAGAATTTTTTTTTTTTTTTTTTTTTTTTTTTTTTTTTTTTTTAGCATTAACCTAACCAAAAAACCTAACCTAACCTAACCAAAACGCCTAACCTAACCTAACCTAATAGCCCCCAAATACATTTAGGTTAGGTTAGGTTAGGTTTTTTGGTTAGGTTAATGCAAACAAATAAAAATAAATCAATAAAACCAAGATGCTTTTTTTTTATGCACGAAGATAAAATAATATGTAATTTTATACACTTGTTTATGTATTAAAACCGAGTAATTAACTTAAATATTCAAATTTCATACTCAATCTCTAAAATTACGTGGACCTCGGACCCTCCGCGGAAGCAGGTAGGCTCCGTGGAGCGGGTGACCCCAGTATACTGCCATACCCATCAGCACCCCTTCCCCCTAACCCGATCAGCACCCCTCACCTCTCCATAACCCATCAGCACCCCCCCCCCCCAAACCCCATCAGCACCCCTCACCCCTCCATAACCCAATCAGTACCCCCATACCCCATCAGCACACCCCCATAACCCCATCAGCGCCCCCCCATAACCCAATCAGCACCTCCCCTCCTCATAACCCCATCAGCACCCCCCCATAACCCCATCAGTGCCCCCCCCATAACCCAATCAGCACCTCCCCTCCCCATAACCCAATCAGCACCTCCCCTCCCCAAAACCCCATCAGCACCTCCCCTCCCCATAACCCCATCAGCGCCCCCCCCCCCAATAACCCAATCAGCACCTCCCCTCCCCATAACCACCTCCCCCCCATAACCACCTCCCCCCCATAACCACCTCCCCCCCATAACCACCTCCCCCCCATAACCCCAGACCCCAGTTCATTTTTCAAGCAGGACCATGGAAGGCACCATCTCAGAAACCAACAGAAAAACAAAAAAGGAGTTTAATATTCGATGGATTCTCGTTCGTAGTTGATACGATACTGAAAAATAGTCATATTGCATAGAGGTGTACAAGAACATATTTGTAATAGATGTTACTACGCCTACTACATATTTCTTCTGGGCAGGTGGTGAAATGTAGTTTGATTTAAGTCAAGTGGTTTGTCCTGATAAACATAATTACAGATATTTAAGACTGACAGGAAAATGGTAAGATGCTCGCTCAAGTGAAGGGTCAGGTACGTCAAAATGGAGCTTATCTTATCGCCCAAATGATATGGGTTCCCCCACCCCCCACCCCCACCCCACCCCTCAAATGAAGTGCTTAATCGCGCCCAAATGAAATGCGCCCGTTAAATTCGCGAACATAGAGGGTTAATTTAATTCGTCATCATTAGGAATATTACCCACGGAGTATGCCTGCCTGCCCCCCCCCCCCCTCTGCCTGCTGCACGTCTCTCTCTCTCTCTATCTATCTCTCTCACTCCTAGACTCCTCTGCATCTTGCTTTAGCTTAGTTTTGAGCCATTTTGTTTTACTTTCCAGCAGTTCTTTTCGAGGTATGTCTTGCAAAAACACAATCAAGAGTCTTATACAGCCTTCCTAAGCATTTTTACTGACAGATTCGGGTACTATAATCCGTTCATTCTAGGTTGGGCAGAAATCGTAACCTCTAACTTCTGGAACTCAAAAAGGGCCAGAGCAAATGAGCTGTCAATTTCCACACCTACTCCCCAGTCAAGTCTTCCTATTTGGTATAAGAATTAGCTCGATTACTCTAGTCATTTTTGAGTTGCAGAGGTTAGAGGTCATGATTTCTCGCCTACTTACAGCGAATAGACTATAACACCTCATCTCTTTTGTATAATTTGGGAATAATCTACATACGTTATAACTCTTTTGTATAATTTTGGAATTAATCTACATACGTTATAACTCTTTTGTATAATTTGGGAATAAAGTACATATTACAACTCTTTTGTATAGTTTTGGGAATAATCTAGGCACGCTAACTCTGCATCTACAGTATATACACTTCCCAAAACAAAGAAATATAGGGCATTAATTTCGTTTTTGCAATGACTAAATCGAAACGAATGATTGTGAATAAAATAATTGCTTATTTTTGTCATATTACCTTCTTGATTTAAGATTTTAAGATCACGAGTTAAGTTACTTTATAAGCTTTGTTGCACCCACAGCTATCGAATTAATTTTCAATTTTCTTTAGTAAGAAAACTTATTCCCAACTAAAATTATTACCACTTCGAAGACATTCACAAAACAAAATACTCTATTCGAAGAACCAATTAATTCAAACTAACCTTCAAGATTTATTTACATTAAATTAAGGGGGGTGACCTGCTTTTTGTCTCTCCGTTTCTCTCTTTTGCTGGCTTGTATCCATTCGGTCCCATTCGGCCTACTGTTTTAAGACATTTATCCCCATCCAGGTGTCGATTTCGAGCGATAGCGAGCCAGCATTGTATGGAGAAATTCTGCTTCGCCGGAGCAATTTTTCTATCGAAATATTTTGAGTATAAATATGCTGCCGAGCGGGAAAAAAATCGACACCTGGATGGGGATAAACCTCTTAAAACAGTAGGCTGAATGGGGCCGAATGGATATAACCCAGAGAGAGAGGAAGAGATCAAAAAAAAAAAAAAAAAAACGAGGTGGGCCCCCTTTAAGATAACAGATTCCTTCATGAACTTGTTTAGCGTCACAATACAGCGATCTGGCTCAAGTAGGAAATTATATGTGTACAGCTACGTTCAAAAGTTGTGTCCTAACTCCATCACACGTCAACTGGGAGTCCACGGGGGTACAGTGACGTGCAAAAGTCGCCACCCATCTTAGTCATTCCAAAAAAAAAAAACTCTCCAGTTATCGAAAAGGATACTCCTTAACATAACTGGAGAAAGTATAAATGCATGATCCGCGTGTGGAGCAAATGGTTTACAATATACAGTATATATACAGGGTGATTCAGAATTGCATGAATTAAATTGGAGGACAACCTCCTTGGATAATTTTAAACAACAATGTATTTATGCTAAAATGTCGAATTATACATAGTTTGCCTGTAGCAGTACATTTAAGATGTTGTATTAATGAGGGTGGAAGGTGAAGGGAAACCTGTGTAAATTTCCGAGGATATATTTCACACGTCTTGAGTACAGTGTGTTGCAGGCACATGGGGCCACTTTAAATTTTTGTTTTAACCTGTAACAAAGAGGAACACACTGTCAAGATCTGTGAATAAATGCTTACAAAAATCTATGGGGATTTCCCTTCACCTTCCACCCTCATTAATACAACATCGTAAATGTACTGTAACAGCCAAACTATGTATAATTCGACATTTTAGCATAGAGACATTGATGTTTAAAATCATCCAATTAGGTTGTCCTCCAATTTAATGCATGTAATTCTGAATCACCCTATATATATATATATTTTTTTTTTTTTTTTAAGGACACACCCAAGTTGAAGATGTGTAGGGAGGGACGCAACTTTGGGCCGTGAGCGTCCCTGTCGCCTGATAAACCAACTAACCCCTTATCTCGCGAATATCCTACACAGGTGAGCAGCAACAGCAGCGGCGGCGGTATGGGCGGGGGCGGGGGCGCGGGTGGTGGGGGCGGCCAGCAACAACAACACCCCTCAGCACATCCCCAGGATACCACCGCCCCCGCTGCCCCCTCCACAGGCTCAGGGGGCGGGGGGGGAGGGGGAGGATTCAGCCTTAACTTCTCCCGGCCCGGCTCCAGAACCACCTCGGCTCCTTCATCGCCTTCCAAGACCAGGGAGAGCTTCCTTCAGGTTAGTACTCAAACCCCTTTCTCCCTCATGCTTAGCCCCATTGTTTTTCAGATTTTAAGAAGTTCGGCCCATTAGTTTGGAGATTTTAAGATCTTTCGCCCCATTGTGTTGTCAATATTAAGACTTTTCGTGTTGTTTAGGCGTCGATTTTTTCCTGGCGAGCGATAGCGAGCCTGTAATCTAGGAGGAAGCGGCCTTCGGCCAAGACATTTTTCTACCGAAAAATGTAAAAATTTATCTTGAATGGAGTCTAGGGAGTCTTTTTTTAAGCTTGATGGAGGTCTAGGGAACAAACTAAAATCCTTCCTTAAGATGGGGATGAGTCAATGTATCGCTAGCATAAACAAAAACGGGCAATAGGTTCCTCATGTTTAGCCCCATTGCTTTTGAACCACTTAACTTCTCCCGGCCCGGCTCCAGAACCACTTCGGCCCCTTAATAATAATAATAATAATAATAATAATAATAATAATAATAGTTCTTAAAGCTAGCGCATGCTAAGCCATCTAAGGATAGCCCAATAAGGCCGATTAGGCGTATTTCCATTGGGATCCTGTACTACTACCCCATCCCCTTGCTCATGAGGGATGGCAACGACTCGGTGCTTGTGAAAAATCTTTAATGCGCCGAGCGTGGGCGCGATCCCGGGCCTTCTGGGTGGAAGTCCGAGACGCTAGTCACTACACCAAGACCAGGGAGAGCTTCCTTCAGGTTAGTAATAAAAGGGTTAAGGGGGTATGGTTCACTTTTTGGTCAATTTTTTTTCAGTTATTTATTATTTTATTAGTTTCTTCGCTAGACCTTCATCAAGCCTCCCCCAGACATATATAACGCAATCGCGTCATATGGACTAGTGAACCAAAAACTCATATGACGCGATCGCGTCATATGGACTTATCTCTATACCTCTCCAATAAGTTTATGACGCGATTTTGCGTCATATGAGCTCAGTAAGTCCGATAAGTAACCATACGGTACCGTTGGTGACAACCTCATTCACCTCCGATAATTCTAACGGCCGCAGTGTTGTTGTGAGTGTAGTGCGGGGCAGTGGCAATGATCCTGGGGCTCCCGCCTCCTCGGACTTATTGGAACATAATATGTCGGAGGGAGTTAAAAAACACTCCCTAGATCCCCTTTCAAGATAAATTTGTAGATTTTTCGATAGAGAAATGTTCCGGCCGAAGGCCGATCCATTCTAGAGAACAGGCTCATCTCCCCTTAAGGGATTTTTGGCTTGACCCCTTTCTCCCTCATGTTTAGCCCCATGTCTTAACCAGGGAGGTTAATACTAAGACTTTTTTTTTTCTTTTGTGAGTGAGGGAGACAAAAGGCAGAACTGCCTGTAGCGAGTGCCTCCCCCAGAGTTGAAAGAGTGACAGGACCAAAATCAAGGAACTTGCCAAAAATGCATGGGTACACGGAGTTTGAAGCAATTTAAGTCATAGGAAGAGGGAAAGACTGATTCTAGGACAGTGTTCCAGAGAAAGACTGAGCATAATAACTCAAGTGTACACACAAATACAGACACATACACCAGCGCAGATAGACATACACACACGCACACAACCCAAATGTAGACACAGATACACATACACACACGCATATAACCCACATGTACACACAAATACATACACATAGAGCAACGCAGATAGACGTACACACACGCACACAACCTAAGTGTATACACAAATACACACACCAACACAGACATACACACACGCACACAACCTATATGTAGACACAAATACATACACATACACAGACATACACACACGCACACAACCTATATGTAGACACAAATACATACACATACACCGACATACACACACGCACACATCCTATATGTAGACACAAATACATACACCAGCACAGACACACACACACACACACACACAACCTACATGTAGACACAAATACATACACCAACACAGACATACACACACGCACACAACCTATATGTAGACACAGATACATACACCAACACAGACATACACACACGCACACAACCTATATGTAGACACAAATACATACACCAACACAGACATACACACACGCACACAACCTATATTGTCCCTATTTTGATTATTCTATATACAAATTAATTTCTGCTGGTAAATTTAAATACACATGTTGCATCTACCGTTCCCCAAATACTCCTCCAGAGCAAAGTCTTTTTGATTCTCTGTCCTCACAACTCAGTGTCCTCAACTTAAATGCTTCTTCTGAAATTACTGTGTTGGGTGATTTTAATGTCCATAATGTTGAATGGCTCACTTATTCAGCCAGGACTGATGATGCTGGTCTTGAATGTGAGCTATTTGCAGACTCATTTAATCTCACTCAACTAGTCAACCAACCCACCCGTGTACCAGATAATCCTAATCATAATTCCCACCTACTGGACTTATTTTTAACAACCAATTCAGAAAATTATGATGTTACAGTGAGGTCCCCGCTTGGATCTTCTGATCACTGTCTGATACAGGCCACCTGCCTATCACCTACCACACCTTCCCACTCTGAACCTGTTTTGGTGACTAAATGGCATTACGATAGGGCAGACTGGGAGGGTCTTCAGGGTTTCTTTATTGATATTCCCTGGACCTCTTTCTTTTCTAATGATGCACACTCCACCTTGAGCCACATACAAGATTTTGTAAAAATTGGAATGGAAACTTTTATTCCTCATCAAAAGTACAGTAAAAGATCTAATTCACCTAAATGGTTTGACCATAATTGTGCTAGAGTAACTGAACAAAAAGCAATAGCCTACAATGCATACACAAGATCAAAAACACATTAAGCCTTTAATTACTTTAGAAACATCAGAAATCATGCCAAAACTGTATTAAACCTAACTAAATCAAACTTTCTCCACAAGCAGGCAAATAAACTTCTAAATAATCCAAATGATAACAAAATATTTTGGTCTACTCTTAACTCATTTAAATCCAACTTCACTACTGCTTCATCCATTCCACCATTAAAATCTCCGACTGGCAATCTTGTAAGTGACCCACGAGGTAAAGCTAACCTTCTTGCGGATATTTTCTCCACCAACTCAACTTTAGATGAAATAAATCAAGATGTCCCTGTACTTAATTTGAATTCGCCTGAAATTCCCTCACTTAAGATCCACACCAGACATGTCAAAACTATTTTGCAGAATCTCTCGGTAGATAAGGCTCCTGGTCCAGATGAAATTCCTCCAATAGTACTTAAGAATTGCTCCTTGGTGCTCGCTCCTGTATTGGCAAAATTTTTCCGTCTGTGTACTCATACCTCATGCTTCCCAGTACCTTGGAAAGAAGCAAACATCCATCCAGTTCCTAAAAAAGGTGCCTCTTCAGATCCATCAAACTACAGACCAATAGCTATAACTTCCACTCTTGGTAAAGTCTTTGAAATTATATTAAATAATCACATAATTAAGCATCTTGAGAATAATAAATTAAGCAGTGATAGGCAATATGGTTTTAGACGATGTCGATCAACTGCAGACATGCTTTGCCTTCTTACGCATCAAATCAACCAAGCTACAGACCAACATGGTGAAACACATACAATAGCACTGGATATATCAAAGGCATTTGATAGAGTCTGGCATCAATCCTTATTGTCGAAGATGTCACACTACGGCCTTGCATCATTAGTTCCACTAATTTCTTCTTATCTTCATAACAGAAAAATACGTGTAATGGTAGATGGCCTTTATTCTCAATTTCACTCAATAAATGCTGGTGTTCCCCAGGGATCAGTTTTGGCCCCAATTCTGTTCCTCATTCATATCAATGATCTCATATCTACCACTCATAATCCAATACATTCCTACGCAGATGACTCAACACTCCACAGTTCCTTCACATTTACCAATTCTGTCACCCAACCCGATCTTATAAATTCAAAAATAAACACTGCAATTTCTCTGAACCATGACCTTTCTAGAATTAATGGATGGGGACAAAAGAATCTAGTTTCCTTTAATGCACAGAAAACCAAATACATTCAATTTTCTAACCGACAGAATCTCACTGACTCCCATATATTTTTTAATGATGTAAATATTCCCACTTCCCCTAGTATTGACATTCTCGGTGTAACATTAACTACTAACTTGAGCTGGACACATTATGTTAGAAGCATTGCTAAGAATGCCTCTAAAAAACTGGGACTCCTGTACAGAGTTCGAGAATTCTTCACTGACGAGCAGTTGGCCGTGATATATAAAAGTCATGTGCGTTCTCAGATGGATTACTGTTCACCTCTGTGGGGTGGAAGTGGAGTGGTTGCATTGAGGCAGTTGGACAAAATTCAAAATAAAGCTATTAGATTAATCAATAACCCTGCAATCACACAGGACCTTCCTACATTATCCATACGAAGAAACGTTGCATCCCTTGCATTATTCTACAGATATTTTCACAGCAATTGTTCCGAGGAACTTGCTTCAATTGTGCCGCCTCTCCACATCTTTCCCTGTAGAACTAGGGCAGCTGAGAGCGCCCATGAATTTACACTTTCTCCTCCACAATGCAGAACTTCTGCTTATCAGAATTCATTTATCCCCAGAGCTACTACTCTTTGGAATTCACTTCCCTCGAAT
>JBAKBP010031862.1:0-23893 GCA_037953745.1 Lithodes maja
ATGTACAAATAATGTTGTGTTATATATGTATTATATGTTATATGTGTGTTATATATGTATTATATGTTATATGTTGTGTTATATATGTATTATATGTTATATGTGTGTTATATATGTATTATATGTTATATGTGTGTTATATGTGTATTATATGTTATATGTGTGTTATATATGTATTATATGTTATATGTGTGTTGTATATGTATTATATGTTATATGTGTGTTATATGTGTATTATATGTTATATGTGTGTTATATGTGTATTATATATTATATGTGTGTTATATATGTATTATATGTTATATGTGTGTTATATATGTATTATATGTTATATGTGTGTTATATGTGTATTATATGTTATATGTGTGTTATATATATATTATATGTTATATGTGTGTTATATATGTATTATATGTTATATGTGTATTATATGTTATATGTGTGTTATATATGTATTATATGTTATATGTGTGTTATATATGTATTATATGTTATATGTGTGTTATATATGTATTATATGTTATATGTGTGTTATATGTGTATTATATGTTATATGTGTGTTATATATGTATTATATGTTATGTGTGTGTTATATGTGTATTATATGTTATATGTGTGTTATATATGTATTATATGTTATATGTGTGTTATATATGTATTATATGTTATATGTGTGTTATATATGTATTATATGTTATATGTGTGTTATATATGTATTATATGTTATATGTGTGTTATATGTGTATTATATGTTATATGTGTGTTATATATGTATTATATGTTATATGTTGTGTTATATATGTATTATATGTTATATGTGTGTTATATGTGTATTAGTAGACTGTGCATATGTAGTGAAGTATGTACGGTCGCGCTAATAAGTCATGCTCCAGCTGTCATTATGTTTGGCTTAATAAACTAATGAAAGCATATTATGGTCCTCCCGGGATTCGAACTCGGGACACCACACCCAGAACATAAGCACCTAAACCATTACACCACCAATACAGTTAATTAATATAAATAGATTATGTTGTTGATGAAATGTTTACAACGTCATATCTCGTTATTAAGGGGACAGTGGCTGTTTGTTTGGTCTATTAATTGATGTATTCATATATATTTTTTTCAGTTTCCTCCCTAGACCTCCATCAAGCTTAGAAAAAAAACTTCTATCAAGATAGATTTGTAAATTTTTCGGTAGAAAAATTTCTCCGCCAAAGGCCGATTCCTCCTAAAATTACAGGCTAGCTACGCTCGCCAGGACAAAATCGACACCTAAATGGCACGAAGGGTCCTAATATTGACAGAAATGGGGGAAAAGGTGTGAAAATCGCCAAACTAATGGGGCGAATGTCTTGAAATTTCATAATAAATAGGGCTAAACACGAGGGAGGAGGAGGACTCGAAAACCCAACTGCCTCCCCTCAAGCGGGAAGGTGTAGCCAATTGTAAGTTATTAATCCCAGTTATGAGCCCAGTTTATTACCGTGGGAGTTATGATCTAGGCTGATAAAATACGACGCTCATAGCACGTCGAATATATCATATTTTTGTTATGAACTTCTACTCTCAACATCAAACACCTCCCGATGAAATTACTGAAAGCATGTCATCGTCCCGGGATTCGAAACTGGGTTACCACATACAGCTCTTAAACACTCTAATAATTACACCATCAAGTCAGTTAAAGGTTTATGCACAAGCCTACGACATATTATCCATTCTCGAATACTGGATATTAATCTAAGCATGTACGTACATAATATACCCCACTGCACTATGATAGCTTAATGATTACACGAATGGAAGGAATAATACACGAATAATTACACGAATAATACACGAATAATTACACGAATAATACACGAATAATTACACGAATAATTACACGAATGGAAGGAATAATATATTAGTTTAACCCCTACAGTACCGGTGACATCTTTTTCATTACACTCTGGCCACTATTAGACGATTATATTCAGCTTAGGAATGACGTCCAACCATTAAAAGGCTCAGACTATCTCGATTAATCATTGTAGCTACCATAAACCCTTCCTAAGCTAATAATAATATCGTCTTATTAATGTAGTCTTATTAATGGACTCTGTCCTTGCGAGAAAGGGAAGATTCAGAAGGATGGATTTCGGGAGGTCGTGCCTGCAGCTGCGTGTTGTCTATGAGTGATTGGATGGAACGGCGAGAGATATGAGTATGTTTGCTATGCTTTGTAATCCTCCACTCAACCCAATAACTCTCCATTCAACCCACCACTACACCCACAACTTCTCCACACCAACCCACACCTCTTCCACACCAACCCGCTATTCCCTCCTCCACACAGACCATTATTCACATCCCACCTCGTCCAGTCATCCTTCACCCATCACTTTTACGGCAAACTTCCCTTCCCTGTCGGCCTGATCTCGCTCATCTTCCTTCCATAATTTATCTATAGTTTTGATTTCCAACTTTAGTCGGTGTCACACGAGCGTTTTTTCTCCCTCGTGTTAAGCCACATTTGTTTTGAGATTGTAAGACGTTCGGCCCATTAGTTTGGCGATTATAACACCTTTCGCCCCATTTCGTTGTCAATTTAAGACCTTTTGTGCCATTTACGTGTCGATGTTTTACGAGCATCCGTAGTCTGGCGGCTTCAAATTTTACGTTTTATCAGAATTCAGCCTCTTAAGGGGGGTCACCCCCTAAGCTGCATAATATCGTCTAAATATAGCTAGAATAAAAGATAGAACACGTTGCTGGTACTCAAAGGGTTAGCTTTGAAATACTTGTAAACTTTTACAATATCGTGGGCTTGATGATTATGCACACTTCCAGAAAATAGCCTCTCATTTTGCGCGCTGTCACATTAAGGGGAGATGATTCACTTGTTGGTTGATTTCTTCACTTATTTCTTATTTTTCTCTATGCTAGGATGATGAATTGCTTAACCCTTACAGTACCTGTGACGTCCTTATTATTGTACTCTGGCAACAATTAGACGATTATGTTCAGCTTAGGAAGGACGTCTACACATCAAAAAGCTTCAGACTATCTCTAATTAATCCTCAGCTACCACAGATCCTTGCTTAGCTGAATAAAATCGTTTAATAATAGCCAGAATGCGATTTGAAAGGACGTCACTGATACACTATGGGTAAAATGACATCATGGTGAGAAGTTGCCACGTATTCTAAGCCATCTCTTACCTTCCCCCTCTCTCACTCTCACTCTAGCTCACTGTCCTAGATTCCTCCTCCCCCCTCCCCCAGACCCCCCATACCCCCCCCCCCCCTCCCCTCCGACACCCCCATCCCCCTGAAAGTGTGGCAATCACGGACTCTCTCACCTTAGCTAACTCGGCCCCAAAACAATAATATAAGCAAAAACTAAACCCACCCACCCCACATACACACACACACACTCCTTCCCCCCAACATTGGACTATATACTTTTCTTACTTTCCTTTAGCCATCCATTCAATGAGTCACATCATATTCAATTTCCTCAGAAAACCGCAAGCAGTATTAAATTTGTCCTTTTTTTTTTTTTACCAGAAGTGACATGCACAATTGACCACTTGCGAGTTTCAGGCTATAAGGAAGTTGGAGCCGTAAACATCGATATTAACACAGACATGCAATAATAATGTAAGTTTCTGATGGATAAAAAGTATGTTGAATTGTCTTGTATGTATCTATAAGTGCACTACAACCACACTTTGTCTTGTATGTATCTATAAGTGCACTACAACCACACTTTGTCTTGTATGTATCTATAAGTGCACTACAACCACACTTTGTCTTGTATGTATCTATAAGTGCACTACAACCACACTTTGTCTTGTATGTATCTATAAGTGCACTACAACCACACTTTGTCTTGTATGTATCTATAAGTGCACTACAACCACACTTTGTCTTGTATGTATCTATAAGTGCACTACAACCACACTTTAGCTGGTAATTCTGCTAAATATCGATGTCTACAGCTCCAACTTCCTTATAGAACGAAACTCGCAAGTGGCCAATTTATATGCCACTATATAGGAACACATTGATACTATGCATTGGGTCGAATACAGTAAGTCATATTATTTAAGATAGGGGCAGGAGGCTAGGAATCCCCCTCCCCTTGTAAAATGATCCTACTCAACGAGACAGAGAAAGGGGCGAGGGAATGCGAAAGTGGTCCCGGACCCTAAGAATTGGAACTTTAAATAGTGTTTCTGTTCGGGCTCTGTCTCGAATCGGCCACCCCCAGCAATGGGGTATGTGCCTGAGTATATACCTGTACATCATGCATATTTAAGATATTGATATTTTGGCTCACTAAGCTCTTTAGACCGTGAAATAGGCCTGTGAATTTAATTAATTAAGAAAACTATCCTGGATCGTCCTTTACAGTACATCAGGAGTCACTTACGCTACAGCACACACACACACACACACGCTGTGGTCCAGTGGTTTAAGGCGCTGTGTTTCGCGCACACAACGAGGGGCCGGGGTGAGGGTTCGAATCCATCAGAATCCTAAAGGGTTTATCGGCCATAGCAACGGAGATAATTGTACCGTGGTTCCTCCCTAACCAAGCTGCTATCAGCCTGTATTAGCCTACACATCTTACCAATACAAAGTACATCTGCGTATGTACTTGATGGGAAGCCAGGTACCTCACGGTCGCCAAAGGTCGCATGTGACCTCATAGTTAAGGTAGAATAAGTATTGTACTGTACCTAGGTTTAAGAAAAACTGTGGATGTTCAGCCTCAGGGCTGCAATGAACAATAAACCGACTATTATTAATTATTATACAGTGACAATGTGATAAGCTAATATAGCAGGGCCTCCCCCCCCCCCCCTCCTCCCTACTTCCCACTCATCCCTCCCCTCCCCTCCCCTGGTCCCCAAGTCCTCCGCCACAAGCATTGAACCCATTATTTCCATCAAAGGTCACAGCGGCCAATACAGAGTCCACGACTTTTTTTGTCCCCCCCCCCCCCCACCCCTCCCCAACCTGTTTCGACTTATTAGTTTGACGAGATTATGACGTTTTTTGCCCCACAACATCGACGATTGTAAAAATTGTTTCACCTCATTTGGGTGTCCATTTTTCTTGACGTTTATGAGAAATCGACCTTGGGCCGGGATATTTTGCTGTCTACAGAAAAATGTAAATGTTTGGCTTCAAGAGAGGGTCTGGAGGACATTCTCTTTTGATTGACTTGAAGGGAGGGTAAGTAGGCATTGTTTATTTGAAGCAGGGGGAAAAGGGGGGGGGGGGAGGGGAGGAGGGCTAAAATTGTTCTTATAAACGCCCCCCCCCCCCTCTCTCTCTCTCTCTCTCTCTCTCTCTCTCTCTCTCTCTCTCTCTCTCTCTCTCTCTCTCTCTCTCTCTCTCTCTCCTGCCCTAGAAATCACCCGCCACAAACACTGCACCCATTCCAGCCATCAAAGGTCATAGTCGACCCAGAGTCCATGTCTTTGTTCAGAACACCAGCTTATATGTTTCCTCGTCAATTTTAACCTGGCACCTTTTTAAAACAGAGAGTGTGTGAAGGAAGAAAGGTTTTCGGAGCAATAGGAAGTATGTGGGAGGTGAGAAATCTCGGAATGAAAGTAAAAAGTGCAATGTATCAAGGAATTGTTGTGCCAACAGTGATGTATGGGGCTGAGACATGGGCTCTGAAGGCAAAGGAGAGAAGAAAGCTGGATGTGATGGAGATGCTGTTTGAGGAGTATGTGTGGAGTTATTCGCAGAGACAGATTGAGGAATGAAGAGATACGTAGGAGAGTGGGGCAGCAGGAACATTTGTCAGCCAGAGTGGACAGAAGGGTGCTGAGCTGTTATGGTCATGTTGAACGAGTGCAAGATGAAAGGCTTACAAAGAGAATATGTGAGTCAGATACAAGGGGAGATAGAGGGGCAGGAAGACCCCCATTGAGATGGAGAGACTGTGTAGAACAAGCTTTGGATGATAGAGGAATGACTATAGATCAGGCAAGGGAAGTGGTAATAAACAGGAATGCATGGAGAATGCTTGTGAATAGATGAGTGAACACATGGTCATTATGGGGAAGGGGTCGGGCGCAAGTTGGACTAGATAATGTCCATCAGGCGCCTGGCCCGGGGAGATGGTTTATATGAAGGGTGCGCCTGGAAGTGTGGTGGGCTGGCTTGTAGTGGTAGTGCTTTTCTGAATGTCTGCCTGCTGAGATCGGAACCTCTCCGGGTGGTCGGGGGCCGGGGGAGTTCTGGAAGGACCTTGGTGACCCTGGTCTCTGGGTCTTCTGGATGACCTAGATGTGTGTGAACTTGTATTTTGTTTTTGTGTGTTCATTGTTTTTTGTTACGTTGTCCCTATTCGGGCTCTGTCTAGTCGCCCCCCCCCCCCCCCCTCCCCACCCCAAAACAAAAAGTGGGGGAGTATTATACAGTGCATACATACATACATACATACATATACCTTTTTAATCTAGCTTCTACAAGACCTACATTAATGATAAACCCTCACTTTAATAGGCGACACTGATGCAATAATAACCCCAAAAAACTTGACATGATGAAGGTACCAATCTAAAATGACTATCTCCTCCGCGTATAAGTTAGGAAGGTGTGGCTGTGTTTTTGTTAGTGTGGACTGTTACCTCACAGTCTGGTAGCAGGTTCCCTTACCGCCAGACTCGCGACCTACCCCGCTTACACTCACTTACAAAAACCGTGGACGACTTAGGTTTTTATGCAAATACAACCGTCGCGAGTAACATATACTGTATATATATATATATATATATTTTGCACTTTGCTTTAATTAAGATGAATACATGATTATGTAATTTACCCATAAAATATAATGTTATAAAAAAAAAACATAAGTATACATGCATGAGGAAAAGTATGAGGAAACGGCTATTTTATGAATGACTAGCCTACAGTTGGCCTCATACTTTAAGCGATATCATAGCTCACAATATTGTAATAGTGAATGTCTAATGTTACCAAAGATGCATATAAATGATATAATTTATATCATGGGTATATATTGGGGGCGGGGGGCTAGAATTCCTCCTCCCCTTGTAAAATTCACCTACTAGACGAGACAGAGTAAGGGGCAAGGGAACGCGAAAGTGGTTCCTGACCCTAAGAATTGGAACTCTAAGTGTAGTTTCTGTTTGGGCTCTGTCTCGAGTCGGCTACTCCCAGCTATGAGTTATGTACTGAAAGGGCCGGTTTGGTAAGAGATAGAAGCCATTGATTTACTGATTAAGGTAATAAACTGAAACTCGACGCAGGTATTCAGTAGTGCAATTATTAAGTGATGATTTAAGCCGGTATTACACGAGAGCTTTTTTGGTCAGCATTCGATAATAAACATTTTTCTGGCAACATTTCTGGAATATTTTGCACTGGTATCGGAAACTAAACTGGTGATTGATGAATTTAGGATACCGAAATATTTTAAATGTTGACCTCATAAGCTGCCAGACCAATGTTGAGGGAAAAAGTGTTCGTGTGATACCGGATTCAGTCTAATCAATGACTTATAGTGCATTCCATATATACTTTATAGTCGCCAGTAATCATGCTTCACCTTGTATTTATTAGTATTGCCCTTAGCATGATTTATTAGTTGTTTTTAGCATTTCATATTTGTTACGACTGGGGTTCAAATATATCAGGGCTCTTATTCATTGGACTAGTAATGGCATAAATGTTACAACGGAAAGCGCTAGCTCCAACCTCTGAAGTATATTCCCAGTGAACAAAGAACACAAATACTCTAGAGTTCTATATGTAATAATAGGCTATCAAACTCTCAATAAATGTGCGTCTACTCTAGGCTTAATGTTATGTGAAAACAGCCTATTACTACCTATAACCGAAGGTGCTTGGTTATGGTATACAAAGTAAGGTGGTAAGAGAAGTTACAGCTTACGTTACTTTAATCAATAAATGTCAGGCACTCCTGCATGAAAGAAAGTGCACTAAAGTCCTTCAACACTAACAAGGAATCTTCTTTAAATGTTAGATGTTATAAAGATGCTCGTATCGGAAATGGAACCCAAAAAGGCAGGCAGCGGAACAATGCTCGTGCAGGCTATGCACACAAAAAGGCAGAATATATAATGCCGTCGGAGCCAAGAATATCCTAAACACTACAACACTAATAATAATCGCCACAATGCAGTATTCCTATCAACAAAAAGAGCCTAAGTCGTTTGTGTCTCAATACATCAAACTAGGCTGCGAAATGCTTGTGTAATCATAAATGGGTATGCATAAAAAGAGTAATTAGGTTAATATAGTTAATGTCTACTGTGACTGATAAAGTCTAGCTAGAGTCAATGATACGAGATACTGGTGCGCATGGCATGCTGCATAGCCTAGTGCAAATCTCAAGTCTGTGCGTCAAATATTACGTTATAATGAATGGTAGCTCTCTTGAGAAACCTTAATACCGAAGTATTAAGCGTTCTCCTGGCGTACCTCAAAGACAAACAATCGAGACTAGAACAGTGCAGAATGGTATAGGCAAAAAGCCCTCATTCGTGCATGCTCTACTCTCAATGGCACACAGACTAGAATTTACTCAATCAACTCCAGTTCTCAGGTATGTCGTGCCGCTTTTAACTGAAGCCAGCACTCATAGGAAACAATACCTTTAATATCAGACTCGTAGTCTAGCATTATCTAATCCAGCAGAACACTAATAATTATAGGAAGCGGCAATATGAAAGCCAACCAATGCTTCGTGATCCACTTATCTTAACAACTAACATACACAGGTTATATCAGACCTTAACACACAATACAACTGGCCAGCATGAAGCTGATTTTGCAGAGTTAACCAGAGGGGATATACTGTTAATAATGTTACGACCGGGCACTCGGGTACACTAGGGCTCTTACACAGGACTCGAGTATGGCTCGCTGCCACAACGGAAACACACGATCCCAACCCCAGAGTACTGCCAGCCGAACAAAAAACGCCACTACCCTCCAGAGTTCTATCTGCTATAACGGGGTATACAAGAACTCGGTACTAGCGTTTCACACAACAGACTAATAACAAGACGGGAGTTATCTAGTCTGGTCAACAATCAAACAAAGAAGAAAGTACTACAACACTAAAGAATAGTGTTGGCCGAAGCCGAAGTAATCCACCCTTGAACTAAGAACTTAAGAAGTCCTCCACCCTCTACTTCGGATCGGCACTATTACGTTACGTTAAACAATAGTCCTCGAGCATCAAGCAAGGAATCTTCTGATAAGTTAGATGCTTCTCGAATACTCATAAGAAGTAAGTATCGGATTTTGAACAGCAATTTAATGAATAACTCACTGGTAATTAAAGGCTTTAAATTGACATAAGAAGAATTATAAGAATAAGCAATAGGATATGGCAAACATTAAGAAGAAGTACTCCGACAATGCACTGGCAATAGCCTACTAAGATTGTGCTCGTGGGCCACTAATCTCTGAAGTAGCTAAGCGTGCCACACATGAAATCAATAGTGCATAAACAATAACATACATAAGGAGAAGCTTCAATACTATGCTGTATCTGCTGGTCGAGCAAAGTCTAGCTGGGATACATAAGGTTAAGAGACAATGGCTGAGCAAGCGGCTCGTAGCCTAGCGAGGTCCTTAAGACTGTGCGGCCAAATTACGTTAATTGGCGGGATGCTCTCTTGAGAGATCCAGATCACTAGTATCTGTTTCTCTCCTGGCGATCCTCTCAAAGTCAAGCAAATGAGATAGCACAGTGTTGGGTGGCAGAGGCAAAAGCCCTCACTCGCAACACAGTGCTAAACTCCCACGGTACACAGTCAGAAAGACCACCTAGGCGTTCCACGTCTCCGTTGCAATTGTACTGGTTCAACCGCAACCTAGTACTCATAGGAAATCACAACTCAGAAACCCTATCCCAGTCTAGCATTGCCTAAACCAGCAGAAAACAGGAACATGAATAATCGCACACAGGGAAATGCATATACGAGTGCAACAAACATCAATCAATCCTATTCTAGTTAACCCTTCCAAAAATAGGCTATCTAACAGGCACTTATCTCGTGAGAACTCAAGCGATAATACTTTGGCTGACTAAATCTGCACCAAAGGGGTCATTGGTTAAAAAGGGACGAGAAGAGAAGAAGATAGGCTGTTCAGAGAGTAGAGAAAGTTCACATCAGTCGGAAGAATATGGATAGTTGCAAAGGATATGAGAAGTCGCTCTGCCTGATGAGTTCTAAAGAATTGTGGCGAGGACCTCTCCTTTTTATACTCGGCCCTCTAGCGGCATATCGCAAACTACTAAGGACCGCCCACTGACAATCATTACGTAATATTCTCTCTCAATCTGGGATCGACAAAGGATTTCCCACGCGCTTGATGAGGGAGGAGGGAGGAGGGAAGGAGGCCTACCTACCTCGTGGCGCGCTCCCCGGGCCGTCGTTACATAACTCTCTCTCTCATCATTACAAATAAGTCCCACACACAACACTTATAACTAATGATATAAAATAGAACTCGTTGACTCAGATGAAAACAAAATACATATTTATAATACTTATAGTACAACGGCTCACATAAACTAAGTTAGGAAACTCTACACAGACTACAGCCAAAGTTCCTGCCCTGACGATCCTAGCGAGAGTGGGGCCTGACTGGGCGTTCTGTACAGCATGCTCATACTCGACATGCGTCACACCTCCCCCAAGATTTTACTTGCTCAACCCTGAGCTAAAATCTGATATGCAGAACCCCATCAAACCCCTCACACCCAGCGACCGCATGGCACTAAAACAACGCTGAGTTTATCACTAAAACACATCTTATAAAAAAAAAATTCACATTTCATAACTCCTCCCAACAATAGTAAAAGACATAATATCATGCTCCCAGAGCGAGCTTACAGCAGCTCAGCCGTTTGATAGTTCGTGGACTACTCAAACTCTATAGGCTATGACAAACTTATACAATTATCTATATCAAAAAGAAAGAGTTTTTATATGATTTTTATATTTTAATATGTTTTTTCCGGCTGCACTATAAGGGCAGCCTATTTTCTTCTATACCAAACGCTCAACAATCCTGCTTTACGACCCAATACGCTGGGCTACAACCGCGAGCCAACAAGCACCAAGCGCAAAATACTATTCAAACTAAAGCAGGAGGCTACCCGTGTGTCAATCTACCCAGGATCATATACCCTTGAACGACCATCTGCAACCACGTTGTCACAACCGGCAATATGGCGTATGTCCAGGTTATATACCAATAACCTTAGTGACCACCTGGTCAGCCTCATACTCCGATTGTGAAACTGGTCCAAGATCTTGAGAGGGTGATGATCTGGGTAAACTACAACGACCGGACCATAGGCTGGAACATAGACCTCGAAATGCCCCAGCGCATCATCGTCCTTTTCACTTTCATTCATCAGGTTCTGAAACGTTGCTAGTGCATTCTTAAGTCCGTCAGGCATAACATTGCACTGGTAGGTACTCCCGTCCACAACAAAACCACATACCTCTTTAGCACGCTCGGACAAAGTTACAAGCAACGACCACTCACGACATTCCTTATCCCTCAGACCCTTCGTCCACACGTAATCCAGCTCTGCTTGCACCATAGGCTGTCGAGCAGGATTTATACGGTAGGGAATTAAACTGAGCCTTACACTATCTCCAGCCTGCATGTCGGATTCTACCCCGTACATCAGGCCTGGAGAAGCAACAAACATGCGAAAGTACTGCCATAGCCTAGTAAATAACTGCCTTGCACTGTCTCCACGAACAACATGCCTAGTGCCCTCCCACAACCCAGCCGAGACCGCAGCTTCTAACCTGTAGTCTCCCTCCTTCTCCACCTTCGTCCCTAGAACAGCCAGGTCATGAGAGGGACAATCAGTACCACCTGTGCAGTCACTCCCATAGTTCATTATTGCTAAGGCTTCCCCGCCGATACCGTACATGCGCACCCCCGCATTCCTTGTGACGACATCTGCCTGCGCAGCATCACCGCTTTCAGCGACATGGCCAGATACAGTCGGTCTATGGTAGGGCTGTTGCATTAGACTAGAGCAGCATTGGGAGGCTATGCGACGACCGGGCACTGCGATACCACAGCCGACCTTACCAATCTGCTCAATGTCCTCCTTTTGACCACCACCCTTGGCAGCCATGGGTCGACCCTGACCTGGCAACCATGCCAAAGCCTCGTCGCCCACCTTGAACCACCGAAACAACGAGGCTAACGGTCTTTCAACAGTCACGTGACCTGCCCGTGGAACATCTTGCACCGCCCGAGTTGTGAGACTCAGGGGCTCGGCACGACCAGTGGGGTATGAACCGAGCTGGTGCTGGAGTGCTGCACACTGCTGCTCAGGCAGGTGCTCTAGCGCTTCCACAGCCACCAGACTCGTGTCCCCCGCCCACTGTTCCGCCGAGACATGACAATCCCTTCTCTCCTCCACCTGTGCCCTACTACCCCCCTCTCCTTCTCCACCTTGGCCGCGGCAGACCAACGCAGGGACAGTAGGCTGCTCAGGTGGTTGCCTCACAAACTCCTCCAACAGGTTCACATGACATGCTTCCCCGTCCTCGTGTTTAATCTCGACAGCACCATTACCACACTTCTGAACTTCCGGATCCTCCAACTGCAGTTTACAAATATCTGAGGGAACCAACTTGTCTAGATGCTTCCGAAGCAACCCAAGTCCTTCCCCAATATCAAACTGAGCAACCCTTTTTTCTCTCCGTGTGCAACGTTGCTGCCTCGGAGTCTCTTCCTGCCCTACCTCCTCACTAGCTGTGACAGGTCCTGGGGCCTCTCCAGACTCTAACATAGGTGCCAATACTGAATCACCCAGGAGAGCCGCCGAGTCAAAACTCTTAAAACCAACTCCAGCTTTAGCCTCCTCCTGTTGATCGTTCCTCTGCTGGTCTGAAGACGGAGGACTAGGCTGTGACACTTTAGCTGCCCGAGCTCGGGTGACAGCACACGCCATGGGTTCTGCCTGGCACCGCTCGACACACTCTTGCTCTTCCCTACTCACGTCGGCCGTCCTCTCGGCAACGACTAAGGGTAGAACCTCAGAAGCGGGCATTGCAAAGTCGTTGCCGAGAAGAAGGTCGACGCCCTCCACTGGCAGTTTCTCCACAATCCCGACATCCAATTCACGTGTCACACCATCCACCTCCAACTCCAACCGCACCAGCGGGTATGACCGAGTTGCATTAATACCCTGCACCACTACCACCCGAGCCGCATTTATAGGGTAGCCAGTCAAGTTATTCATCAGAGTCTGGGAAGCACCTGTATCACGCAAGACCTCTACTCCATGCTTGCGCCCCGCCCACATCACGCAACCCCGTCCTCTATGGTCGCAAAAAACATCCTGAGCAGGGTTCGAGCCTCCCAGGTGCTTCTGCATTGGCTGTGCCTCAGCCTCTGACGAACTGCCCCGGGCAAACTCAGAAAACTTCGGAGACACACCAATGTTGCAGGCCAAAGACACAGCTGCTGTAGGTGGTTTGCTAGGACAGACTCTTGCAAAGTGCCCCTTTTCATGACAATGATAACACTCCAACTCCCCTCTGGGCTTCCCTTGGTACTGGGAAGGGCCCGGCCCCTTCTTAAATGGGACGGTGCTAGTCTTGTGGTCAGTCTTGGTATCATAGCTCTTGTACTTGTTTGCATAATGTATATCACCAACTCGGGGGGGTGGGGCGTCACGCCCCTTGTTACCTGCCTCACCCACGAATTAGTGATAGCCGGAGGTCAGCCATCTCAGCTGCCTCCTGTAGAGTTTTAGGGTTCTTTTCTTTAATAGTTAAAGTCATATCTGCACCAGTACACTTATAAAACTGCTCGAGCAGAAACAGCTCAGTCAACTGTTCGGCCGTCTCAGCTTTCTCAGAACGTGTCCAGTTAGCAAGTGCATCTTTTAAGTCCCGGGCATGTTCAAGAAAGGTCGCCTCCCTAGTCTTCGTAACACCCCGAAACTTCAATCGATATGTTTCTGGTTGCAACTCGTATGCCCGTAGGACAGCTCTCTTCAATTCTGGGTAGTCAATGCAAGACTCTAAAGGCAGTGCATCATAAGCCTTCAGACCCTTACCCGTAAGTCTTGAGGAGACCAGAGCTGCCCACTTCTCTTCAGGCCAATTATGCTCCCTACACTTCTTCTCAAAACGATTAAAAAATTCTGTGACTTCAGTTTCACTAAATGCCGGCACCAATTTGACTAAGTGGGACAAGGACTGTTCTCTTACTTGGCCCTCACGGCCCATCCGAGTCCCTGTCGATTCTGCACGAGTCTTATCTAAATCTATTTGAGCACAATATTTCTCTGAGTCGTACCTAAGCTCAGCCTCATGCCTCCTGGTTTCATTCTCCGCCTCAATCTCATGCTGCTTCTCCTGCTTCCTAGCCTCAATCTCATGCCTCCTAGTCTCATTCTCCTGCCTCCTGGTCTCAGCCTCGGCCTCAATTTTAGCAAGCTCAAGTCTAAATATCATATCTGGAGACAGGCAGGAAGAGGGAGCTGCCACTACTGAAGGAGGGGGGGCAAGAACTGGGGAACCACCATACGCACCGCCCGAGGGCACTCCAATCTTCCAATTCTCATCCCTCTGTGGGAGGGTGCTAACCTCCGGTACTTGAGTGGACGGCACTGTGGGAGTCGAGTGAGAGGGGATCTGGGGAGGAACCCCCCCAAACGCCCTCTCCTCCGAAACCCCATGTCGCCCACGCAACACCCAGGAAATCAGCTCCCCCTTGGACATCCCTCCTACATTGGATAGACCCAAAACCTTGGCTATCAGGTGCAAGCCATAAACATTCACCCCAGTCAGCCTCTCCTCCGTCACATGGTACTGCTTACTCACAAAAAGTCTAGCATCCTCCTCACTAGTTACTAACGGCACCTCCTCAAATGGCATCTCTCGCTCCTCGTCAATACTAGGGCACGACATACTGAAGTTCACAAAAAATTCTCGAGACAAAAGTGTTAAACTCCCTTATGTAAGCACTAATTACTAAATTAACTGGAGTCTCTTAAATGCTCTCCTAATTGCCTTACAAAAAAAAATATTCTTCAATATGCACGCTAAAGTACGAACAAACAAATGTTGTACAACTCTGCAAAAAATTATACTGTTCACAAAATCCTAAGCAAGGTCGCCATTTGTTACGACCGGGCACTCGGGTACACTAGGGCTCTTACACAGGACTCGAGTATGGCTCGCTGCCACAACGGAAACACACGATCCCAACCCCAGAGTACTGCCAGCCGAACAAAAAACGCCACTACCCTCCAGAGTTCTATCTGCTATAACGGGGTATACAAGAACTCGGTACTAGCGTTTCACACAACAGACTAATAACAAGACGGGAGTTATCTAGTCTGGTCAACAATCAAACAAAGAAGAAAGTACTACAACACTAAAGAATAGTGTTGGCCGAAGCCGAAGTAATCCACCCTTGAACTAAGAACTTAAGAAGTCCTCCACCCTCTACTTCGGATCGGCACTATTACGTTACGTTAAACAATAGTCCTCGAGCATCAAGCAAGGAATCTTCTGATAAGTTAGATGCTTCTCGAATACTCATAAGAAGTAAGTATCGGATTTTGAACAGCAATTTAATGAATAACTCACTGGTAATTAAAGGCTTTAAATTGACATAAGAAGAATTATAAGAATAAGCAATAGGATATGGCAAACATTAAGAAGAAGTACTCCGACAATGCACTGGCAATAGCCTACTAAGATTGTGCTCGTGGGCCACTAATCTCTGAAGTAGCTAAGTGTGCCACACATGAAATCAATAGTGCATAAACAATAACATACATAAGGAGAAGCTTCAATACTATGCTGTATCTGCTGGTCGAGCAAAGTCTAGCTGGGATACATAAGGTTAAGAGACAATGGCTGAGCAAGCGGCTCGTAGCCTAGCGAGGTCCTTAAGACTGTGCGGCCAAATTACGTTAATTGACGGGATGCTCTCTTGAGAGATCCAGATCACTAGTATCTGGTTCTCTCCTGGCGATCCTCTCAAAGTCAAGCAAATGAGATAGCACAGTGTTGGGTGGCAGAGGCAAAAGCCCTCACTCGCAACACAGTGCTAAACTCCCACGGTACACAGTCAGAAAGACCACCTAGGCGTTCCACGTCTCCGTTGCAATTGTACTGGTTCAACCGCAACTCATAGGAAATCACAACTCAGAAACCCTATCCCAGTCTAGCATTGCCTAAACCAGCAGAAAACAGGAACATGAATAATCGCACACCGCACACAGGGAAATGCATATACGAGTGCAACAAACATCAATCAATCCTATTCTAGTTAACCCTTCCAAAAATAGGCTATCTAACAGGCACTTATCTCGTGAGAACTCAAGCGATAATACTTTGGCTGACTAAATCTGCACCAAAGGGGTCATTGGTTAAAAAGGGACGAGAAGAGAAGAAGATAGGCTGTTCAGAGAGTAGAGAAAGTTCACATCAGTCGGAAGAATATGGATAGTTGCAAAGGATATGAGAAGTCGCTCTGCCTGATGAGTTCTAAAGAATTGTGGCGAGGACCTCTCCTTTTTATACTCGGCCCTCTAGCGGCATATCGCAAACTACTAAGGACCGCCCACTGACAATCATTACGTAATATTCTCTCTCAATCTGGGATCGACAAAGGATTTCCCACGCGCTTGATGAGGGAGGAGGGAGGAGGGAGGGAGGCCTACCTACCTCGTGGCGCGCTCCCCGGGCCGTCGTTACATAACTCTCTCTCTCATCATTACAAATAAGTCCCACACACAACACTTATAACTAATGATATAAAATAGAACTCGTTGACTCAGATGAAAACAAAATACATATTTATAATACTTATAGTACAACGGCTCACATAAACTAAGTTAGGAAACTCTACACAGACTACAGCCAAAGTTCCTGCCCTGACGATCCTAGCGAGAGTGGGGCCTGACTGGGCGTTCTGTACAGCATGCTCATACTCGACATGCGTCACAATAAAGAGGTGGTGAAAGATATGGAGAATGAGAGAGATAGGCAGAGGAAAAGATTCTCAGGAACGGAGTGGGGACAGATAGCAAGGGAAAAGAGATGAGTGTGTTCTAGAAACCAGATCTGAGGGAGAGAGTGGCGAGGAACCAGTATAATATATACTCGCACTAGCTCGAGCCGCGTGGGAAAAAAACGGTTACAAGTGATCTGGCCACTAACAAGAGCTCACAGCATGGTAAGGACCTCTCTCCACCAACCCCCGCGAGGCAGCCAGCCGTGACGTCATCGAGCGGGACAAAAAACACTGCGCGCCCCCTCTCACTCCGTTCTACTCTCTCTCTCTCTCTCCCAGATCCTATCATTACTAGTTAATGACAAAACATATACTTTACAATTAAATATATAAAGCCTTGACATGGGCGAAAACAAAGAGCCTTTCTGGACTGCCCATGACACGAGCTTTCATATGAAATAAAGCACACTCTAATACATAAACTGTAGCCCCATCCACTGCCCTGGCGATCCTAGTGAGTCACTGTAGGACAAGCCATGCGGTTCTAACGGAAGTGGTCAACGTCACATATTATACCCACATTGTATTGCCTATCTTTAATCTCGTCCTTGTTATATTTTAATATCTTAAGGGGAGACAGACCGGTTTTTTTGGGACCTCCTTCTCCCTCATGTTTAGCCCCATTTGTTTAGATTATAAGACGTTCGGCCCATTAGTTTGGCGATTTTAATACCTTTCGCCCCTTTTCGTTGTCAATTTTAAGACCTTTCGTACCATTTAGGTGTCGATTATTTCCTGGCGAGCAATAGCGAGCCTACAATTTTAAGAGGAAGCGGCCTTCGGCCGGGACATTTTTGTACAAATTTATCTTGAAAGGGGGTCTAGGGGGTGTTTTTCTAATCTTGATGGAGGTCTAGCGAAAAAACTAATGAATATATGAATTAATAGAAAAAAAAAAATCTGTCTCCCCTTAACCCCTTGAGTAACAGCGACGTGTGTTATATTTTATTCTAGCTATAATTAAGCGATATTATGCAGCTTAGGAAGGAGCTGCGGTAGTTAGAAGGGTTGGTGGAGATAGTTTGAAGTCTTATTATGGCTAAAGGTCCTTCCTAAGCTGAATACAATCGTCTACTAGTTGCCAGAATATGATGAAAGGACGTCCCTGGTACTGAATGGGTTAATGTAGTCCTGTGTTTTACCATTATTCATATATTCTTTGATGCAACATTTTAATTACGCCGTATTTTAGACCCTAATTTTGCCCTCGTTCTTGACATGCTTGTGTTAAGGGGAGACAGACCGTTTGTTTGGTCTATTAATTCCTTTATTCATATTACAGGGATCTGCCTTGTGTGGGCCGATCGGCTTTTTGCAGACTCCCATTTTCTTATGTTCATATATTTTTTTTTAGTTTCCTCCCTAGACCCCCATCAAGCTTAGAAAAACACCCCCTAGATCCCCCTTCAAGATAAATTTGTACATTTTTCGGTAGAAAAATGTCCCGGGTGAAGGCCGGTTCCTCTTAAAGTTGCAGGTTCGCTATCGCTCGCCAGGAAAAAATCGACACCTACATGTGCCTTAGGTGTGTCTTAAAATTAACCACGAAATGGGGCGAAAGGTGTTAAAATCGCTAAACTAATGGGACGAACGTCTTATAATCTCAAAACTAGTGGGGCTAAACATTAGGGAGAAGGGGTCCAGAAAAACGGTCTGCCTCCCCTTAATTTGCATATTTCAATATCGTCCCTTGCCTGAACATATTTTCATATTTCTTATAAGTGCCTGACCTATATTTTTTTTTCCTTGTTTATCTTCCTTGATTTCATTCGGCTGTTACTAAGTAAGTCAAGTTATATAATGACAAGATAAATTCACAGTGCCATGAATAGTTTAATTAAGTAATTAAATCCACTTGACCAAAACACGTTATTCCGTTATGAGGGTATAATTTCTATATTCATTAACTTCTGATTTGCCTGGCACTTTCCATGCTTTGGTACTGACCTCATTAAGGGGAGATATCCACTTGAGAATGTTTTGTCTTGACTCCTATCTCCCTCATGTTTAGCCCCATTGCTTTTCTAATTTTAAGACGTTCGCCCCATTATTTTGACGATTTTAAGAACTTTCGACCAATTTCTGTCAATTTTAAGACCTTTCGTGCCATGTAGGTGTCGATTTTATCCTGGCGAGCGATAGCGAGCTGTAATATAAGAGGAACCGGCTTTCAGCCGGGACATTTTTCTACCGAAAAATGTACAAATTTATCTTGAAAGGGGGGTCTAGGGGGAGTAATTTTAAGCTTGATGGAGGTCTAGGGAATCAACTAAAAACCTCCCCTTAACTCTTCTTAATCCTATTGTTTTGCTGTGCTCAACTATTGGCAATAATAGTGGTGCTATGGTTCAAAAGTACCAAACATAGAAATTATTCCAGGCATTGCAATCGATGACAATGCAGTACAGCAGACCAGGAATAATTGCAACCATTCACCTGGAAGGATCTTCACAGGTGCGCAGGACAATACTTCCGGCCAAGCCAGGACAAAATAGACTGAAGGGGAGGTTTCTAGTGTGTTGCTTAGACCTCCATCAAACTTAAAATTACATCCCCTAGACCCCCTTTCAAGATAATATGTACATTTTTCGGTAGAAAAATGTCCCGGCCGAAGGCCGATTTCTCTTAAGTTACAGGCTCGCTATCGCTCGCCAGGAAAAAATCGACACCTAAATGGCACGAAAGGTCTTAAAATTGACAGAAATGGGGCGAAAGTTATTAAAATAGCCAAACTAACGGGGCAAACGTCTTAAAATATCAAAAGCAATGGGGCTAAACACGAGGGAGAAGGAAGTTCGAACAAAAATCCCTCAAGTGGAAACCTCCCCTTAATGCCCTCCAACGTACCCCTTGGAGCCAGGGTGCTCATCATCATCATCTCACCCACCCACAAGTCATGTACACCTGATCTTTCCGCCGGGAGCTAATAAGACTATCTCGGCTCAACAACACACTCTCAGCAACTCAAAAGTACCAGTTAAGGGGAGATCTCCACTTGAGGGATGTTTTTTTTTCTTGACCCCTTTCTCCCTCATGTTTAGCCCCATTGCTTTTGATATTATAAAACGTTTGCCCCATTAGTTTAGCGATTTTAAGAACTTTCACACCATATTAAGACCTTTCGTGCTATTCAGGTGTCGATTTTATCCTGGCGAGCGATAGCGAGCCTGTAATTTAAGAGGAATCGGCCTTCGGCCGGGACATTTTTCTACCGAAAAATGTACAAATTTATCTTGAAAGGGGGTCAAGGGGGTGTAATTTCAAGCTTGGTGGAAGTCTAGGAAACACACTAAAAACCTCCCCTTAAGCCTTACCAGCATGTTAGCCTTAGTGCAAAACATGTGGCCAAGTAGGGTATCCACAGGTGTCACACCAGTGCACCACATCTCTAGACGAAGCTAGCTGTGACAGGTGTTGCGGCATAATAGCGGGCTGATACAGGTGGTGCAGCATAATAGCGGGCTGATACAGGTAGTGCAGCATAATAGCGGGCTGATACAGGTGGTGCAGCATAATAGCGGGCTGACACAGGTGGTGCAGCATAATAGCGGGCTGATACAGGTGGTGCAGCATAATAGCGGGCTGACACAGGTGGTGCAGCATAATAGCAGGCTGACACAGGTGGTGCAGCATAATAGCGGGCTGACACAGGTGGTGCAGCATAATAGCGGGCTGATACAGGTGGTGCAGCATAATAGCGGGCTGACACATGAAGCACAGCATAGCGGGCTGACATATGATACACATCACAACAGGGTGATGCAAGATATACAGTAATGCATCTGACTGATGCAAGAGGCGCAGCATTGTAGCGGGCTGACATATCAAACACAGTAACTCTAACACCATCACTGCTCAGCTACAGCTGGGAAGCACCCCAGCAGCAGAGAGCTATCAACATCAAATAATTGCTTAGAGAAAAGAGGATCATTTGATGTTCGAGTTACCTCGTGATTGATCATCCAAACCATCTTGCACCTATGTCACCATCTCAGACCCCCGACTCGACTTTCCTGGAGCCCAAATGACTCCGGAGTGTCCTCGGACCTGTTTTCAGGGACCTACAATGGGACTGCAAGCTCACATTAATTGACCAAACTGTAGTGTCTGTTACTTAAGAATTATGTAAAATACTAGTATGAGTGTCCCAGTATATTTAAGAACCCGCAGCCATGGCATGTTTCAATTAACGTACCTGTATCTAGCATTTTGAAATATAAATGAATCTCTTTCTTTCAAAATATTTAAGTAACCCTTAAAAGCCCTTTTCTGATATGTTATATGCTATTTATTTTACTTTTTGGTTTGTTTATCTAATTTTCTTCATGTTTCTGTAAGTCTTGGTTGTAATATGATTAGACTAACAGTTTTCTTTGTGTCATTCTTTTCAGAACAGACGTCTTAACCCTCTCACGTGAACGGACATTCGATGGGAAGACGGTAACAAGACAGTAATACGATAGCACCATGACGGCACCACAACGGCACCACGAGCATCTTGGCTGCCGGCCACGACCAGGTAAGATCTCAAAAGAGGGTGCATAGATGGCAGTGGTAGGAATATGATATGTCGACCAGGACGTTCTAGTCCACTGCACGCCCTCTCGGGAAGATGTGGAGGTGGAACTAGGGGATTACCGAGTGGAGGGTAGTTGCACTGCCCAGATGTCTGCAGATCCTTGTGAAGGCTGTGGGGGGGGGGGGGGGGTAGTCGGGTATCTCTTTTCCTCACTCCCAATAGGGCTTATGAGTGAGCTCAATAACATGCCCAACCGTGAGAGAGGTAACGATGTATTTACATTTGTTTATGTGCACAATTATTCTCCTTTTCCCTAAACTTACCAAATCTCCCTTAAGCCGGTATCACACGAGAGCTTTTATAGTCAACATTCGATAATCAAAATTTTTATGGCATCATTTCTTGACTATTTCCCACTGGTATCGGAAACTAGACTGATGGTAGATGAAATAAGGTGACCGAAATAGTATAAATGTTGACCTCATAAGCTGCCAGACCAGTGTTGAGGATAAATGTTGAGTGAAAAAGCGCTCGTGTGATACCGACTTTAAGCCGGTATCACAGGAGAGCTTTTATAGTCAACATTCGATGATCAATACATTTCTGGCAACATTTATGGAATATTTGGCACTGGAATCGGAAACTAGACTAATGATAGATAAATTTAGGTGACCAAAATATTTTATATGTTGACCTCATAAGCTGCCAAACCAGTGTTGAGGATAAATGTTGAGGTAAAAAGCGCTCGTGTGATACAGCTTTCACTAATTTCAGATCTCTTATGCTTCCCCCTACCCTCCTTCCCATCCAGGCTCGCTCTTTTTATTGACCTTAAGGGAGCCCACCTCGCGTTTTTTTTCTCTTTCTCTTTGGCTTGTATCCATTCGGCCCATTCAGCCTACTGTTTTAAGACGTTTATCCCCATCCAGCTGTCAATATTTTCCTGGCGAGCGGTAGCGAGCCTGCATATATATATATATATATATATATATATTTTAGTTTTGACAGCAAGCTAAATTTGTAAATTTTTCGATAGAAAAATATCTCCGGCGAAGCCTGATTTCTCCATACAATGTTGGCTCGCTATCGCTCGCCAGGAAGAAATCGACACCTGGATGGGGATACACGTCTTAAAACAGTTAGCTGAATGGGGCCGAATGAATACAAGCCAGGGAAGGAGAGAAAGATAAAAAAAAACGGTGACCCCCCCTTAAGGGGGTATCACACGAGAGATTTCATAGTCAACATTCGACGATCAAAAATTTTCTGGCAACATTTCTGGATTATTTTGCACTGGTATAGGCAACTAGACTGATGCTAGATGAATTTAGGTAACAGAAAACTAGTAAATGTTGACCTCATAAGCTGCCAGACTAGTGTTGAGGATAAATGTTGAGTGAAAAAACGCTCGTGTGATACGGCTTTAAGAAAACTACAGCAATAAATATCCTTCACAAGTCAAGTTCTGCCTTTTCTTTCCCGAACTCCACACCCTCCACACCCTCCACACCCTCCGTGATATTCTTTAAGGGAAGGTATTTAGTTTCTTCCCTAGACCTCCATCAAGCTTAACATTACACCCCCTAGACCCCCTTTCAAGATAAATTTGTACATTTTTCGGTAGAAAAATGTCCCGGCCAAAGGCCGGTTCCTCTCAAATTACAGGCTCGCTATCGCTCGCCAGGAAAAAATCGACATCTAAATGGGACGAAAGTTCTTAAAATTGACAGAAATGGGGCAAAAGTTCTTAAAATCGCCAAACTAAAGGGGGCGAGCGTCTTAAAATCTAAAAAACAATGGGGCTAAACATGAGAGAGAAAGGGGTCCAGAAAAAAAATCCCTCAAGTGGAAATCTCCCTTAAAGGGCAGATGGTTCACTGTCTGGTTAATATTTTTCATTTATTTATTATTTTTCTAGTTTCCTCCCTTGACCTACATCAATTTTCTACATCAATTTTCTAGTTTCCTCCCTTGACCTACATCAATCTTAAAAAAATCATCCATTAGCTTGCACTTCTAGATTAATTTGTAAATTTTTCGGTAGAAAAAATGACAGGCTCACAATCGTTCACAGGAAAACAAATCGACGCCTAAATAGCACGGAAGGTCTTAATATTAACAAAGAAATGGGCGAAAGGTCTTACAATCGGTAACGTAATGGGGCAACATCTTAAGATCTGAAAACTAATGGGGTTATTAAGCATGACGGCGAGATGGCCCAGAAAAATGGCCATCTCCCTTTAAGTTTTTTCTTGGGCGAACTCTACGCCCTCTC
>JBAKBP010031863.1:0-23893 GCA_037953745.1 Lithodes maja
CTTAGTCAAAGATAAAGCTTAATGCTGGACTGATTACGGTAACGTCTACCCCGTGAAAGAGACATGTTCACAATCTAACCTCAACACATTTGATTTTTTAGTAATGTTCATCCTCTGTAAGCAATGCATTGATTGTTGAATCAGAGAACAAATAGTATCCCTTAGCTTTAAGCACAATTCCAAAGATACTACTTCTATATTTAACACGTGTGTTTACTGGTTTAGCTTGGAAGGAAGTGTAGATAAATTGTAAAGCAGTAAAAAAGAAAAGAAAAACTTATGGTATAGATTTAACTTCCTTTTTCACCTCTGTCACTCTCCACCCACTACTTTAAACGCCTTTTGATGTTTTTATTTTATTTTTATTTTATTATTATTCCCTTTCAAGATATCAGAGTGAATATACAACATTTCCTTGTAATGTGACTATCATATAATGATCTTGGAGAGTGAATGTCGTTCTATCTATCTATTGCCAGATGCCTTACTCCCCTTACGAGGGTGGCCATACACAGAATGCCCCCAAGCGGATCTATTCCCTGTGAGAGGGACAACCCGAGCCAGTTTAGTGAAGGACTTACAGGATTGACCACTCAATTTAGGATCCGTCCGACTCCGAGGCCCTCTGTGTATCTTGTTAGCACTATTTTTTTTACAGTGGTGTTCGGCTAATCCATCCACTAACCTGCCTTAGGTAAGCAGTACGGATTTGTATCAGGTTTACTCCCCTAGACAGGTTGCCAACCAAGGCTGACGAGTCCCATCCACCCGGATTTGTATAAGGTTGTCTCCCCTAGATGAGTTGCCGACCAAGGCTAACGAGTCCCATCCACCCGGTAGAATGTCGTTATGGTCAGATAATTGCCTTACTTATGCTGCTAACAATATCTGAATATGGAGTAAGGAGAATGGTTTCTCTGGGAATTCTCCTCAAGAATTCTGTTTTGGCAACCACTTAACTATGTCATGAAAAACGGCCCATCTCCCCTTAACTATTTCATGAATTCAGCCATCAATAGTATAATATAGTAAAGTTACGGATATCACTGTGACCAGCAAATATAGTGGAATGTTCTTCACAGTAGCGCTCTGTGTGTGGTTTACGTCGTGTCGGTGGATTTGTGGTGCTGTACTGGAACTAAGTACAACACAAATTCCATCCCATATTTCGGTTCAGAAATCTGCACATACTGTACAGTGACATAGCAGATGTATTTAATTAATTGGTCATCTCTGAGGATAAAACACAAACACAGAGCTCATCACTCAGAAGTTTACACTATTCCTTACAAGTTAAAACATCTTAAACCGGTAAGCAGGTCAGACTCAGAACACAACCTTACTATAAATTACAGGTGTTTTAAATTAATTATATTTAGTAACCGAGTTTTACAATAACAAAATATATAAGTAACATACCGAGTAGAACTAATATTTTGTTAAACTCAAACATATCTATCAAAATTATTCTTTGTTTAAATAATGCCATAGTTACATATCGAATTATATGTAACAAGAACAACTACGAATACCGTAGTATAACAAAGCCTGCCATAACATAAAGGCTGGACATTTACCTTACCTTTGTTCCTCAGTATTACTTATAGACAGGCCTAATATCTCAATTATTCGCCCAAACGATTATAGATTATTGATAATGTGAAGTCAATATGGTATCAACCATACAAAGGATAATTGCTATGGCAAACATTCATATTAGTCAATAGCCACTATCATGTAATTGCACACAATTATTCCATTGAAATACAATAATCTATATTTTGTGTAGTAATATACAGTATATTCCAGTCGAAAAATAACTAAGATAGAATCTGGCCATGACGGAAGATCAGTTATGTATCGTGAGGTAAGGTAACTACACCTGGTGATGATGGGAATATCAACACCACACTCCGCCTTGTTGTTTAGGTACACTCGGATGCCATAGTCTTTAACCCACACATAAGAATTCGTGGATCCCCTTATGTTTCTTGTTATGCAATTTTACTTATCTGGATTGATTTTTGGATATACATAATTTTTCAATAATTATTAATTATAGTTTTGTAGTAGATGTGTACAAAATGTTATTTATAGATTAGTTTCCAGAGATTATCAACCTGTTCAAAACTTAGTAATGATAAACGAAAACAAACTGTGTATGTGTAAGTTGTTACGGCACCAGTAATACCTAACATGGAATATTAGAATAAATTAAACTTGAAAACAAAAAAACAGACGGTAAAATAAAACAATCAATAGGACAGGTAACAAGCATACCGGTTAGTGAATAACTTATAGGCTGCCCAGGCTGTGTCCAAATATTCAACGACTTTGTGTATAGTTTTATCATGACACCGATTACAAATATAACACAAGAATATACAGAGAGAGAGAGAGAGAGAGAGAGAGAGAGAGTAAATAAAGCCAGTGAGAGTTAAGACAGTTAGGGATGTAGGTCATGTCCAGTTGACTCCAACACTCTTCTCTCAATATAATGTTTACCAATATAACATTTCGTCAACAAAATTTCTTCTCTGGCCAGGTACGTACGTGCAAGATTGTGCGTAGAGCAACCCAGCTGAATAAGCGAGGTCTGTCATTACTGATTAATCTGTTCCTGCATCGAAAACGGACACCTATTATTTGTTGTTATTGTTGTTGAAGATTAAGAGGTGGGCTGTGGATCAAACATTATTTATATCCGTATGTATTACATACTAAACTGCTATTTGGCATGATAGGTGTTTTAATATGTCCCACCAAAATAGCATGTCCATCCCTAAGAAATACACAATTGTCTATGAGTAAATCATGGATGTGTGGGTTTAATCTCTAAGGGACATGCATTTAAATACTACGCAAAGGTTCCCAAGTGTTGGCATATTATGTAAAAGGATATTAAATAATAGTTATATAATTATATCGAATGGCTGTGTGCATCTGAAAATACAAAACCTCCTTATAACATACCGTACTCGATTAGCAACCGTTAGAGTGGAGCCATCATATTATGTATTGCACTCTATTAAACGAACACTGTAATAAAGTACAACCTTTTGCTATTACATATTATTAAATGTCATATAATAACCTAAACTCGTGAGGTTTGACTGAGTATGCATAGCTCTGAAAGTATATAACTAATGTCTTGCTACTGGCAACTGATCATAATGTGTTGGGATCCTTCAATAAATTGTGTACAGTCTGTTTCAGTAGCAGTCATGGTTAGTGGTGGGTGGTATGAATGGAGACAGGCTAACATCATATATTGTATTGGGCCTCATCTTTGGGAAGCTATGCTGGTGATGGGCAGCCTTCACAATAACATTTATTGATTATTATTCAGACGTCTTACCTCGAAGTATTGATTCTACAGGCTAGAGAGAGAGTCTATGTCAAGAATGTCGTTTTAGTTGATTTGATACTATGTGGTTACTTGTTTAACTATTTATATATATTTATTGTAGATATACTGCAGCATCGTCTACTAAGGAATATTTTCAGCACTGTTACAATCGCGATACTATTATGTATTATTATGTTTTTCCACCAACCACCTTCACCTCTAAATGCAATAATGATATCAACAAATACATGTGGCACTCCAAGGACTCGAACCTAGGATACTCACATCGAAATTCCGCGCACTTATGCATTACGCTATCAAGACACAATGAGTATGAACAATTTGATTTTTGTTTGTTTTGTTTTTACTGAAAAGTAACCATACTATTCGACTATACGTTTCTTGCTACGTTTTTGTTTTATGATCTAGGTACAGTACAATCAGTTTTAATATATCCTTCTTTACTCTCCTACCTTTGCCATATTTTCTAGTATACTTCTTCCGCCTTTCTAATTAATTAGAGCTGTTTGTCAGGTCATCAACATTCTTATAAAGCAATTTGTTGGTGGAGCCGCAGTAAACAGATGTATGTCATTAGCTGGGCTGGTGTTTGATCCCCGTGGCTGCCTGCAATAATACCCACTCTTACCTTACCACACAAGATACTGTTTATTTAAGGGTCTTCAGAGGAACCTTGTTAGCGATATTTGCTTGTTAAGAAAAACAAATAAGGATCCTGTGCCAGCGGATTAGTGCTATTGTTACAGTAATAGGTTTCGGTGGGAGATGTTGCAGGGTGGCTAAACCTTATGTTGAACTCTTTCTGATTACCTTGTATATTTCTTGAGTATCAAAGGCCAGATTTGAAAATATCATATAATAGAAATATAAAATAAATATATAGTAACCAAATATCTTAGTGATTGTTTCTCAACTTTGTTAATTTACGAGTGGTAAACTGGTAAACATTCCAACAGTACTGAGCGACTGACAAGTACAGTATGACATGACATTATTTGTAAAGTGTACGTTTGTCCAAATAAGCCACATCATAGCAGTTGCTAGGCTTTTGTTTCTTCTCCTTTGTAACATTATCTACTTCATGTTAAATAATACGTTACAATGGCTAAAAAGAAAAACAAAATGACTCGCATTAATGTAACCAAGTCTAGCAAATATTATAATGTGCGCTGTTATATATTACAAGGTACTATTGCCCGATAATTACCTTTCTAATCGTGGTTAGTGGTTTGGTAAAATGTTTTAGCAAGTTAATCCTTTAGAAAGAAATACAAGAATGGTTGAGCGTACAAAGTACAAAGGAGTACAAAGGAAATCAAGCAACAACAGATCTAGTGACCCTTCTAGGTTGCTTGTCCTCCAAAACACTGAGGATCAAGTGTCCAAACAGTGGTTTAGAGTGGGTAAGGGAACATTGGAAAGGGAATTACTGCCCTGGAACTAATGTCCGTGGCAGGATTAGGAAGTTAGTAGGGGACAGATGGGTTAGTAACTGAGGGGGGGATAAAATAAAGTTATTCATTTACAAACGCAGTCAGTCGCGGGTTTGATGCGAGATATTTGTCTAGGCGGAGTTTAAATGAATCAACGGTGGTCTATAACGTTTCGGGGAAGCCCATTCCACAAGTTGACAACTCGATTGAAGAAGAAATTCTTAGATTCGTGTGAGTTAAAAGATTTACCAATAATTTTGCAACCGTTTCCCCACGTGTAATTAGATTGGTCGATAGTGAAGTACTTACTACAGTTCATATTGTCGATGCCTTTAATGATTTTGAACACTTTAATTAAGTCACCTCTTAATCTGCGCTGGGTTAAAGGAAATAGATTTAATTCTCTAAGACGCTCTTCGTATGGTTTGTTCTTTAGGCTAGGTATCATTTTGGTAACTCTACATTGAACTCGTTCTAGCTTGTTTATATCTTTTTGGTAATAAGGGCACCAGGATTGAACGCAGTATTCCAGAAGAGGGCGGACTAAGGAATTGTAAAGGGTTAGGATAACTTCTTTGGATTTATGCTCAAATGACCTGCCTATAAAGCCAATTATTTTGTTTGCCTTCCTAACAACTTCTGAACATTGTTGACTCGGTTTTAGGTTACTCGATATTGTTACTCCCAGATCGGTTTCTCTGTTTACATTCTTAAGCTGAGTGCCATTCATCGAATAGTTTGCTTTCTCATTTAGGTATCCGATATGTAGTACTTTACATTTATCCGCATTGAAACTCATTTGCCAAATTGGGCCCAACATGACAATTTATCTAGATTGTGTTGCATATCGTCAACTTGTTCTTTTGAGAGTACGCTATTTGCAATTTTTGTATCGTCAGCAAATTTTGAGATTGTACAGGTGAGACCCTCATCTATGTCGTTGATGTAAATTAGAAAGAGAATTGGTCCTAGTACCGATCCCTGGGGTACCCCGCTACTTACATTGGTCCATTTAGATGCCTTACCGTTTATGACTACTCTTTGCTTTCTGTCGCTGAGCCAATTTTCTATCCATTTCAACACACCGTCTTGTATTCCATGCGCTTTTAGTTTTAGCAGTAAACGTTTGTGGGGAACTTTGTCAAAGGCCTTTTGAAAATCAAGGTATATAATATCTACAGCTTTACTCTCATCGTAGAGGTTGACGATATCGTGGAAGAAGTCTAAGAGGTTTGTTAAACAGGAACGTTTTTTACGAAAGCCGTGTTGATTATCTTTAAGTATGTTATTTTCCTCTAAGTGATTTACGAGTCTGTCTCGTATGACCGTTTCTAGCATTTTACATACAACTGAGGTTAAGCTAATTGGACGATAGTTACTGGGTAGGGATTTGCTGCCTTTTTTTAATATCGGTGTTACGTTGGCTAGCTTCCACTGATCGGGCATAGTTCCAGACTGCAAGGATTTATTGAATAGTAATGTCAGTGGTTTGGAGAGCTCATCCTTAGCTTCCTTTAGAACTCTAGGCGAGATTGTATCAGGTTCAGGCGTTTTATTTACCTTGAGTTTATCTAAACAATTCAATACTTCTCTCTCTGTAACGGTGATATTGCTTAGAACATCTGAATTATCAATCTGAATCGGCGATGGTGTAGGGATATCACTGAGGTCTTCTGTTGTAAAAACTGATGCAAAGAAGGTATTGAGGGCATTACTCATTTGTACTTCGTCTTTGGTGTATTCTCCATTTTCATCGACTAACGGTCCAACAGTTGAAGTAACTACTTTTTTCTTTCTGATATAACTATAGAATTTGTTCGGGTTTGTTTTACTTTGATTCGCAATATGTAACTCTAAGGTCTTTTTACTTTGCTTAATTAACTTTTTGGCTTTGCGTCGTAGCTCTACAAATTTCAGCCGTTCTTCGTCATTTTGTGAGGATTTTAATCTATCATTAGCAAATTTGTTAGCAAGCAGGCAGTTTGAAATATCTTTATTCCACCATTTGGGCTTATTATTATGGCCTGGACGCCGTATTTTCGATGGTATGCAGTCTTGCACTGCTTTTAGGTAAGTGGCTTCGAATAACTTCCAAGATGTATTTATGTCGTTATTGTGAATTAAAAAGCTCCAGTCAGTTTCTTTAAACATAGCTCTAAGTTTATGGAAGTTTGCTTTCTTGAAATTTGGGACTTTTTCGATGCTACTATTTGGTTCGTTACTAGTAAACTTTAAAGTGAAAGTTATCATACGATGGTCGCTGTTACTGAATTCATCACCAACATTCAAATTCTCTATTAATTCTTCTTTTGTTGCAATTACAATGTCAAGAACGTTATTACCACGGGTTGGCGTTCGAACAAATTGATAAAGCGAACTCTCTTGCAAGTTCGTATACAAGTCATGTCCGGAGTATGAAGTAAGAGTATCGCCCCACTTGGTCACAGGTAAATTAAAGTCGCCAAAAATTACGGTATCTTGTGAGTTACTTACATCTGCAATTTGTTCGTAAATTTCTCGGTCAGTTTGCACTGATTGAGCTGGAGGTCTGTATATTATTGCAAGTATTATTTTTGTACCTTTATTATTCTTTATTAGCACAAACGATGCGTCGACGTTCACAATTTGAGGTTTTGACAAGAGGGTAGGATTAAGACTTTCTTTGATATAAAGTAAAACGCCACCTCCATTTCGATTTATTCGGCTTTTCTCAAACATTACATAACCGGGAAGTGAATACTCTGCTAAAAAGTCTCTATCTTCTGTATTGAGCCAAGATTCTGTTATGCCAATCACATCATAATTTTCTGTAAACACTAGCTCCTCTAAATCTGAAAATTTATTGCGTATGCTACGAGCGTTTGCATAGAACACCTTTAAATTTGTTATTTTAGAACTCACGGAACGCTTTTTAATAATATTTTTGGTTCTTGTCGGATCTACATTTATGTTCATGGCTGTCCTCGGTCCTCGCTGTCTTCGGTCCTTATCGCTGATGGTCCTCGGTTGCCTCTGTTTTTTTCTTGGCGTTGGATGATTTATGTCACTGCTGCTTCTTCTCGGATGGCGTTTTTTGATCCATGGCTGCGGACTGCTTCGTGTAGGAGACGACCCATGCGTGCTGAACCCACAGGGTTTAGATGAGTGCCATCCTTGCGGAACAGAGTAGGCTGGTTGTAGAAGTTGTCCCAGAGGTTGATGAATTCAACTTCTTCCCTCAGACACAAATATTTTAGTCGGCTATTTGTGCTGAAGGCCTTGTCGTAGAATTTGTCAGGTGCGTCGATCTTGGGGAGAATGCCTGAGATGATGATATTCCTTGACTTGTTTTTGTAGTGCTGGATCATCTTGCGATATTTCTCCATCAACTCTTCGGATCTGGTGCGCATGACGTCATTTGAACCAGCATGGATGACAAAAAGGGTATTTTCATTTGCATCCTTTGTGGTATCTTCGAAGGCTTCCACAATGTCGTCCAGTCCAGCTCCTGGGATGCAAAATCTTTTTCGTTGATTTGGGACTCTGTCGCAGAACTCTTCGACCTGTCCTCGTAGGATGGAATCCCCAACGAGCGTCTAACAGTGTGGGGAATAGGAAAGGGAGGAAGTGAGATACTGCAAATAGTGCAGGGAATAAAACTTGCTACATGGCTGCAAAATATATATTCATATACCGGTATATATGTTGCCAACTATACAGACGTGCGTTGAGAATTAAGTGGAATTTCAGGGTCATTCTTAACCATTTTAATGACATTGTGATATACTGTATGTATACCTTCCCAAGAAAAGCAATACTAACATTAAACAAAGCAAATACTTGGGCAAAAACACAAAATATGAGAATAGAAACGAAGAGTAGCATCGTAAATTCAAGGTAAATAGATGATCCACAACAAAACACGAAGGTAATTAAATTACAAGAACATTAAAGCCAAATTCCCCTGAAGATATTTTCTGAAGGGCCGCCCCAAGAATACTCAAAGGCTCCCGAGAAATAATTATTCTGAAAGATAAAACTATAATATAGGGAGCCACTTTACATAATGACCCCACCATAAGTTTTAGGAGTCCTGAGTAATGGTATTCAGTCCACTCCACCATCTGGGTTGTCCACACCAACTTCTTTTTTTTCACACGCAAACATTGTGAGTGTCACTACTGATGGCTATAATGTGTGTTTGATACGTATATTATTGCGTGTGTGTGTGTGTGTGTGTGTGTATTTATGTACTGTATTTGTATATATGCACGAACTTCTATAGTTTGAGGCTGTAAAGCATAACAACGGTGCGTGTGTGCAAGAAATAGTATGGTGTGTGGGAATAATAGAGTGTGTGTATGTGTGTGTGTGTGAACATATGTGTGTGCTCTACTATCTTGTAAGAGTAGTGGTTAAGCTTTGTTTACAATCCAAATCAGAAAGTCTGTTTGATATCCAAATAGATGCTAGTTTAATTCTCCTGCAGTTCCAGATTTCGAGGCCAACGTTACTGTAAATCTATAACAATCAAATAGCTATTCCCCGTACCAAATAGGTAGGCCAAAAGTCGTGAACCGTAACTTCTATAACTCAAAGACAGATAGAGCAAATAGGTGTATATTTCAACACTTAATCCTTGGCTGACCCTTCCCAGGGAGCTCGTATTACTATTAAAGTGCTAAAGTTTAACTATCACAAGTACGAATAACTGCAATAGGTATCTCGGTTGGCGGAAATACCATCAGTAACATTGAAGAATAGTCTCTCGGTTGGCGGAAATACCATCAGTAACATTGAAGAATAGTCTTAATATAGGACCAAGACTTGTACTACAGCCATTTATTATCGATTATGAAAACAAAATAACGAAAAGTTAGGCTGTGGATGGTTAAATGACGACAGAAATTAAAGTCATGAACAATATTTATGCAATTAACCTTCACTTTTAAAAGTTAAATGTTGTCCGATCTTCGTATTGTAAATCATTCCTTTTATTTTGTAGCTGGTGTTGTGGATAGTGGTAGCAGGTTAGACCCAAAAAACTTATTATATATATATATTAGAGGTGAGTCAGGGGAGAGAGGGAAGGAGACACTCTTCATATATTATGACCACACGGTGATCAAAGTCACATTAACCTTCAGAGCAAGTCATAAAAATTTAAAGGGGCTCGGATGTTCTCGTATTTTGAGAGTAATTTTTAAGCTTTGATGGAGATAAAGTAGGTGGGTGATTCTCTTGTTTGGTCTCAACACTACTACCTAATGTTCTACTGTTTAGTCATTACGTTCTTTCTTTCATAATATATATCTTACTAACATATATTTAATGTGTATATATATATGTGTGTGTGTGTGTGTGCGTGTGTGTGTGTGTGTGTGTGTGGCGGTGATATCAGTGTGTTCACCTCCAAGGTATCGAATTTTCGATAAGCAAAAATGTTGCGCTAAAGAAAAATACTGTATTCTTTTTTTTAGCTACTGTACACTTCCGTCAGGTCGCGTCCAGTTTTAGGTTTACGATATAACTTCGGATATGTTGAGGTGTTTTCTGTATTACAAACCAAACTTCCTATTACCGGTATATTACTTTAAATATTAAGAGCGAGAGAGAGAGAGAGAGAGAGAGAGAGAGAGAGAGAGAGCTATATTACCAGACTATAGTAGAAGAGAGATAGGTTTACTGAGGAGGCCAACAATCTTTGGTATCTGACCCCGGTAATAGACCAACCAATCACTATAATGTATTACGATGGATTTGATTTCACTTGAGCCTATCAGAAGAGGGAGCGAGGAGGAGAAGGAAGAGAAGTAGGAGGGGAGGAGAGTGAGTAAGAGGTATTGGTCATTGGAAATATAAAGAGAAGTTACAGTAGAAAGAATAGAATAGAATAAAATATTTCTATTTAGCCAACACATGTGTATACTAATGGTATATAAATATAAATCAATACAATGGTTGAGCCTTGTGAGAGATTAGCTCTTGTGAAAGGCACCTTATTGTTACTCGCTTTACTACTTCTCTTATAGTGACTACTATAGATTTATAATAACAATATGTTAATCATATAAACCGACAAACATATATTAGTGAATATATATATATATATTGTTACGACTGGGGTTCAAATATATCAGGGCTCTTATTCATTGGACTAGTAAGCATAAATGTTACAACGGAAAGCGCTAGCTCCAACCTCTGAAGTATATTCCCAGTGAACAAAGAACACAAATACTCTACAGAGTTCTATATGCAATAATAGGCTATCAAACTCTCAATAAATGTGCGTCTACTCTAGGCTTAATGTTATGTGAAAACAGCCTATTACTACCTATAACCGAAGGTGCTTGGTTATGGTATACAAAGTAAGGTGGTAAGAGAAGTTACAGCTTACGTTACTTTAATCAATAAATGTCAGGCACTCCTGCATGACAGAAAGTGCACTAAAGTCCTTCAACACTAACAAGGAATCTTCTTTAAATGTTAGATGTTATAAAGATGCTCGTATCGGAAATGGAACCCAAAAAGGCAGGCAGTGGAACAATGCTCGTGCAGGCTATGCACACAAAAAGGCAGAATATATAATGCCGTCGGAGCCAAGAATATCCTAAACACTACAACACTAATAATAATCGCCACAATGCAGTATTCCTATCAACAAAAAGAGCCTAAGTCGTTTGTGTCTCAATACATCAAACTAGGCTGCGAAATGCTTGTGTAATCATAAATGGGTATGCATAAAAAGAGTAATTAGGTTAATATACTTAATGTCTACTATGATTGATAAAGTCTAGCTAGAGTCAATGATACGAGATACTGGTGCGCATGTCATGCTGCATAGCCTAGTGCAAATCTCAAGTCTGTGCGTCAAATATTACGTTATAATGAAGGGTAGCTCTCTTGAGAAACCTTAATACCGAAGTATTAAGCGTTCTCCTGGCGTACCTCAAAGACAAACAATCGAGACTAGAACAGTGCAGAATGGTATAGCCAAAAAGCCCTCATTCGTGCATGCTCTACTCTCAATGGCACTCAGACTAGAATTTACTCAATCAACTCCAGTTCTCAGGTATGTCGTGCCGCTTTTAACTAAAGCCAGCACTCATAGGAAACAATACCTATTATATCAGACTCCCAGTCTAGCATTATCTAATCCAGCAGAACACTAATAATTATAGGAAGCGGCAATATGAAAGCCAACCAATGCTTCGTGATCCACTTATCTTAACAACTAACATACACAGGTTATATCAGACCTTAACACACAATACAACTGGCCAGCATGAAGCTGATTTTGCAGAGTTAACCAGAGGGGATATAATGTTAATAAAGGTGGTGAAAGATATAGACAATGAGAGAGATAGGCAGAGGAAAAGATTCTCAGGTGCGGAGCGGGGATAGATAGCAAGGGACAAAAAGATGGGTGTGTTCTAGAAACCAGATCTGAGGGAGAGAGTGGCGAGGAACCAGTATATATACTTGCACTAGCTCGAGTCGCGTGGGAAAACAACGGTTACGAGTCAACTGACCACTAACAAAGCTCACAGCTTGGTAAGGACCTCCCTCCACCAACCCCCGCGAGGCAGCCAGCCGTGACGTCATCGAGCGGGACAAAAAACACTGCGCGCCCCCTCTCACTCTGTTCTACTCCCTCTCTCTCTCCCAGATCCTATCATTACTAGTTAATGACAAAACATATACTTTACAATTAAATATATAAAGCCTTGACATGGGCGAAAACAAAGAGCCTTTCTGGACTGCCCATGACACGAGCTTTCATATGAAATAAAGCACACTCTAATACATAAACTGTAGCCCCATCCACTGCCCTGGCGATCCTAGCGAGTCACTGTAGGACAAGCCATGCGGTTCTAACGGAGTGGTTAACGTCACAATATATATATATATATATATATATATATATATATATATATATATATACAGTATATACCCCCCTGGGGGTAAGGGATTAGAATATGCCCCACGTGCCTTCTGCGTGTCGTAAGAGGCGACTAAAGAGGTTGGGTCGGTGGGCTTGCGACCCCCACCCGGAAAAAAAATACGTAGCAACGATAAACGAACAAACAGCCTCGGATGCGGACGGACCCTGTGTTTACGAGCCCCGACCGACTATGAACAAGCTTACGGACATTCTGAGAATAGGTACATGGAACGTGAGTGGCATAAATGATGGCACAAAAGAGAGAGACGTACTGGAAGTGTTAGTGAATGCCAGGCTGGATGTATGTGGAATGACGGAGACCAAATGGAAGGGTACAGATGTGAGAGAGTGGGAGTGTGGAATGGGTGTGTGTGCTGGAGTGAGTGAGGGAGCAGCGAGAGAAGGTGCGTGTTTGTTTGTAAGTAACAAATGGAAGGAGTGTGTAAGAGAATATGGGTCTGTGGGTTCAAGGATTGTGTGGGTGAGAATGAAATTAGGAATACAAACGTGGGTGATTGTGTATGTGTATGCTCCGACAGAGGATAAACTTGTAAGAGAAAAAGAGGAGTTCTGGGTGAATGTGGAGGCGTGCCTGGATAAGTTTGACAAGAACGAAAGAAGATTTCTGATTGGGGATAGGAATGGTAAAGTGGGTGATAGGAAAGTTGATGGAGTGGTGGGAGGGTGGGAGGTACCGTCAGAGGTGAATGGGAATGGTAGTGCACTTGTGGACGTATGTGTGGGGAGGAGGTTGTGGATAGCCAACACCTTCTTTCGACACAGAATGATACACAGGTACACATGGAAAGTGGTGTGGACGATGAAGGATAAGACAGTGGTGGAACGAAAGTCACTGATTGATTATATAGCTTACTGTATATGTGTGGATGAAAGAATGAAGAAATCTGTGATGGATGCTAGGGTGTATAGGGGTATTGGAGGGGGTCTGTCTGATCATTATGTAGTAGTAGCTAAGGTTAGGATACAAAGGAAGTGGGTGAGGAGAGCTGGAGGGAGGCGAGAGGAAGGTGGAATGGTGAGGAGGGTGGAGAGGCTACAGGAGGAGGATATCAGGGAAGAGTACAGGAGAGCAGTAGAAAGACGACTAGGTGGGTTCGACCTGGAATATATGGAGGAAGTGGAGGAGATAAGCAAGGTGTTTAAGGAAGAGATCTGTGCATGTGAGGAGGTGTGTGGTGTGCGGAGAAGAGGGAGGGGAGTGAAAGGTACAGCATGGTGGACAGAAGAGGTAAAAATAGCTGTGGAAGACAAGAAGAAAGCGTATAGAGAGTGGTTGGGTAGTAGAGGGAATGAAGATTTGGAGAGGCAGAAACGAGCGAGGTACGTGGAGAGAAAGAAAGTGGTGAAGAGAGTAGTGAAGGAAAGTAAGAGAAGAGTAGATGAGGAATTTAGAAGTAATCTGAGTGTAAAATGGAGGGAGTGTAAGAAACTGTTCTGGAAAGAAGTCAAGAAAGTTAGGGAAGGTAGCCAGGGAAACAGTAAGGGTGTGAAAGATAAGAATGAGAGAATGCTAGCCGAGAAGCAAGAGAGAGTCGAAAGATGGAGGGAGTACTTCAACGAGTTGTTAAATGTAAGGAATGAAGAGCCAGCAAACATAGTTGGATATGGTATGGGAGGGAGAAGAGGAGAAGTAGTGGAAGAGGAGGTGGGGATCAGGAGGTCAGAAGTGTGGGAAGCTATGAAAAGAGTGAAGTTGGGGAAAGCACCAGGAACAGATGGAGTGTGTGGGGAAATGTTGAGGTATGGTGGTGAGATAGTGATCGAATGGGTATGGAAAATGTGCAAACTAGCATGGGAGAAGGGGAATGCACCCGATGACTGGAAGACTGGCATAATAGTCCCCCTATATAAAGGCAAAGGGGAAAGAGGAGTGTGTGGTAACCACCGAGGAATATGTCTTTTAAGCGTAGTTGGGAAGGTATACAGTAGGGTAGTGATTGAGAGAGTGAGAGTGAGAACGGAGAAATGGATAGGCGACGAGCAGGGAGGTTTTTAGGAAGGGAAGAGGATGTGTAGATCATATTTTTACTCTGAATTGTGTTGTGGAGAAATATTTGGAGAAGCAGCAAAAGGTGTATGTTGCCTTTATGGACTTGGAGAAGGCCTACGACAGAGTGGATAGAGAAGGCATGTGGAAAGTACTTAGCATATACGGAGTAGATGGCAAGTTGCTGAAAGCAGTGAAGTGCATGTATTATTATTATTATTATATGAGATGCAGAAGTCTCCAACCAGGGTGCAGAAACACCATCAAGATGAATCCACACAAAACACCCGGAGGCACTGGAGAGAGACTACGGCAACTTAGGAAAACATTAAAACGTATAGTGTATACTGTACATATACACATATTAAACACAGATAACATATTATGCAGTGGAGGATATCAAGTATAAATATCATACAATAAAATAGAATAAAATAAGTTTAAAAATTAGAATTAATGCTGCAAAAAAAAATGGAGATATTAGCTGAATTGACTAGCTCATTTGGCAACTTATTCCACAAGTCAACCATGGCCGGCACAAAACACCGTGAAAACTGTGTAGTAGAAAAATTTACACGGCTCATGGCAAGATCATTAAGATTGCTTGTGAATCTAGTTGCACTAGCCCGGACATAGGGCCCAAGCAGAACCCCATGTAAGGGATGCTGAGGGTTGTTAAAAACTTTAAATAAAAGACTAAGGGCACCAACTTTACGTCGATGACACAGATCAAGAGACAAATGAGGTAGAATAAAACTGATGGAATTTAGCGACCTGTCAAGCAACTTGAGATGGCAGTCAGCTGCTGACAACCAGACAGGTGAGCAGTACTCGAAATGTGGCAAAATAAAACCATAAAAAGACTTGATAACTGTGGCGTCACAAGCAAATGTTTTATAAACCTTGCGAAGCAGACCAATTTTTTGGGAAATGGAAGAGGAGAAAGAACGAATATGCTTTTCAAAAGTAAGTTTGGGATCAAGAGTAACTCCTAACAAACGCAGAGTATCCACATTCTCAATTTGCTCGCCAGAAACTTGTAGAAAAGGATGGGGAGGATCCAAGGTACGAGATCTGCTGATGATAATGGAGTGTGATTTACTAGCATTAAGTTTCATGCCCCAAAGTTCACACCATGATGTAATTTTGGCTAAATCCCTATTCAGAGCAGTAGCAATTACGTGTCGATCTAATGGTGATGGAATTGACGCATATAAAGTTGTATCATCAGCATAGGAGATTAGTTTATTTTCAAGCTCGGAACACAGGTCAGCAGTAAAAATAATAAAAAGCAAAGGCCCAAGGCCTTGTGGAACAACAGTAACAGAAGGGGAATGACACCCATCAATGACCACAGACTGAGATCTTTTCATCAAAAAATCTTCAAAGATCCTTAAAAAATTGCCACCAATACCGATGAGCTGTAACTTATACAGAAGTGCTTTATGGTTGACTAAATCAAAAGCAGAACTAAAGTCAATAGCCACGACACGAGACTCATGTCCCTGGTCCAATGAAGATTGCAAGTCATGGGTGAGTGTCAGAAGCGCATCACATGTACCCAGTCCCTTACGAAAATCAAACTGTGAGTTTGGTATCAAATTGTGACTATTACAATAAGAGGAAAGGCGTCTGGACAAAAGCCTCTCATAGAGCTTGGATAGGATAGGTGTAATGGAGATAGGGCGATAGTCAATAGGAGATGATGAGGCAGTATTTCCCTTTGGAATAGGAGTGATAATAGCCTTACGCCAGCAAAGAGGAAAACTACCTGATTTCAAAAGCAACCTAAACACCACGGCCAATTTAGGTGCCAAGACCACTGCAACCTTTTTAAAAAAGAGAGGGAAAAACCCATCCGGGTCTGTGCCACCATAGGTATAAAGATCCAGCAAGTACCTTTTCAGTTCAGCTGATTTGAATGCCATTGAATTGAGGTTGGGTCTAGGGAAACATGTCAATAGGCTAAAAATGTAATGATTATGATACTTGCTGGAAACTTTAACTAACTGCATCTCATGGCATTTACAAATATGCTTAGTTAAGTGCTGAGCATTATACCCAGATCTAATATACAAGCTCATTCCACGAGCACAAGGAATAGAATTACGCTGAATAAGAACTGGTTTACCGAAGTTAGGTATAAGAAGTTCAGAATAATCTCTATAACCAGAGACAAGGGTTTCAGAACAAAAGACTATCATAATCAACAGATGCCTATGTAAGATCCTTGATGTTCTTATAGAGACCACGAATATTGGAATAAAATACACAACAACTTGTAACAGGTTGTCTGTGAGGACCGGGATTAACTTCTATATCACCGGACAAAAGTAGAAACAAAAACAGAAAAAGTTGAAAGCAATCCATACACAAATACATAAAGATGGATATAAACAGGTCGACCCAGACGGAGCCATCACATCTGGGTAAGGTATAAAACAAGCCCCAAAGACACCATGTATGAGGGTGCAAAGGCGGCAGTACGTGTGGAGAATGAGCAGAGCGAGTTTTTTTACCTGAGTGTTGGGTTGAAACAGGGGTGTGTGATGTCCCCGTGGTTGTTTACTGTATATATGGATGGAGTCATGGAAGAAATACTAGGAAGAGCAGTGGATGTTGGTGTATCGCTGAAAAGGGAGGGAAATGAGTGGAAGCTGCCTATACTGCTGTTTGCGGATGATACAGTTCTGATCAGCGATAATGAATGGGAGTTGCAGGGTCTGGTAAATGAGTTTGGAACAGTGTGCAAAAAACGGAATTTGAAAGTAAATGCGGGGAAGAGCAAGGTTATGGTCTTTGAAAGGGGTGAAGTCATAGAGTGTGAGGTGAAGTTGAACGGTCAGGCTATGGAGATCGTCAGCTCTTTTAAGTATCTGGGCAGTGTGTTGAGTAAAGATGGGACTATGGATGAAGAAGTGCGGGAGAGGGTGCAACAGGGGAAGAGGGTTGTAGGAACGTTGAAAGCAGTAATAAGAAATAGAGTGGTCAGTATGGAAGTGAAGAAGTCCTTGCATGACAGTGTGGTAATCCCGACACTAACTTACAGAAGCGAAGCATGGGCGTTCGGGAAGAGTCTCAGACCAAGAGTGAGAGCGGTGGAAATGAGTTACTTGAGAAGTGCGTGCGGAGTTACATGGAGGGATAGACAGACGAATGAGGAAGTAAGAAGGAGGTGTGGTGTGGAGGTAGATGTGCTGGAAAGTGTGAAAAGGAACAACTTGAGATGGTTCGGCCATATGGAACGTATGGGAAGCGAGAGAATGACTAAGAGGGTGTACGAGAGCGAGGTGGATTGATGATTGATTGATTTGATTGATTGATTTTGATTGCCAATTGTGTACATACATAATATACAATAATACATCATAATACATATATTTGAATGATTGGCATATATAGCTAACTAAGCAAAAGCTCTATGTAGCTAGCTTTATAGACGTAAGTAAATATTTAATGCTAGGTTACACGGTTATTAAAAATATAATATATACAAAATATTACAGTATATTACCTGCTTTATCATGGAATCAGCAAGAATCAACTTAGTTCATTATTTTCAGTAGTCTTTAAGAATAGGTATGACAGTAGTTACATGAACACTACTAATGGAGAAATGAAATAGACTGGTTTACATAAAATCATCACTATTTAGTATTGATCTAAAAGGTGTTTCTTAATAGACTTTTTGAACACAAATATAGAAACAGCATGTCTGAATGATTCGTTAAGGGTGTTCCATAATTTAGCTCCCCTATTGCTAAGACAACGTTGTGCATGTGATGTTCTGCAATATGGGAGTCGTAGCAACTCCTGGGCTCCTCTGGTATTAAAGTTATGGACCATGATATGAAAATCGCCCTCCAAACACACAAGACCATTTAAAGATTTATACACAAAGTTCACTGCCTGAGCAAACAAAATATCACCTAAATTTAGTAAACCATATTCTTTAAATATTGGACCTGTATGAGCATTATAAGATTGGTAAGTCATTATGCGAAGTATTTTCTTTTGTGCCAAGAATAAAGAGTCCAGGTAAGTCTTGTTTGTTCCTCCCCAGTGGAAGGACAGAGAGGGAGAGGTAGACCGAAGGAGAGGTGGAAGGATGGAGTGAGGAAGTATATGAATGAAGGCGGTGCTGGTTGGGAGGAGGGGCGTCGACTGACTGGGGACAGAGGTGCATGGGGGCGGTTCGTTCGTGGCCACCCCTTCGGGGATCAAGGCGTCAGGCAATAGATATATATATATATATATATATATATATATATATATATATATATATATACCTGCAATTATACATACACATACACAACCTGCACATACACATACACACAAAAGATGAGTATTGGGATTAAAGGAGGTCGGGCATATAGTTGCGAAAAGATACAAAGTAAGACACTAGAGAAAATAAAATAAAAAAGCAGGAAAAGGAAAACACACAAACTAAAGATAAAGCAAAAGAGCTTAAACACAAACAAAATTCATGAAGTTTGCGAAAGACTACTAGGGTAAGGCAAAGTAGAAGAAGAATAGGTATACAGAAATACGTTAAATGTTAAAGATAATGAAAACAAAGCCAACGAAGAAAATACAAAATAAGAGTAAGCGAAAAAAATTGAAATGTATACAAAAATAAATACAAGAACTTTGTCGATGCCATTAAGCTTTGAGTGAAAGTGAACAATCTTATGGGAGTAGAACAACTCAACATGAATCTTAACAGACTGTGTGAATGGTCTGAGAGACAGGGAGAGGCCACGACCATAATGACGCAGAGGTTGCCAGATTAGCAATAAGAAATAGAGTTCTCTCACTCTTATAATTACCTCTCCAAAATTAGTTTTCTGCACACAGCTAACTCAAAGACAACTGCAGAGGTTAAAGTAACTAAACTAAAGATTTCTAAATACCCCTGATGGTAACAAAGGCTTTAAAGTATCCCTAATAGGCTCAAAATTGCGTCAAGAACGTGAGAGGGTTAAACTTATACAAATACAAGCAAAGCCAGCCCCAAATCAAACCACTCACTAATGGAAAAGAATCTTCAAGTATTTGGCTTCGAAAAGGATTTGGGTGTTTTGATTAGAGCCTGTGTGGCTGAGTGGTATACTGTAGAGTAGCAACCTGGGCGACTCGTGGGTGGAGGTCCATGGTCGGACACACCATGGTTATTTGTCAGAGGGCATGGACTTCCACACTTCTCACTCCACTGGCGGACATTAGAGGTGTGGTAGATCAGTTTCGCATGTATAAAAGTATATGGTAGCACCTGATCAACATGGGTTGAGCTTATTATACGGGCTACAGACTACATTCACTTCCACAGCCATTCCGACAGTACAGTAACCTTCCACATGCACATTGCCTCGGAATATGGAGGTGATTCATTCGTGACCACCCCCTTGGGATCAAGGTTTATGACAATAGATGTTGAGTTGAAGTGACCCAAGGTTCTCCAAGCAGTGTATTGAAGTAAAGAAAGATAACATATAATTGTGTATATTAAGAGCCAGTTCCAATGCAGACAATATGTGATAGTCTTCATATTCAAAAGTTATACGGGTTTTCAATAATATAATGTTTAGTTCTGTTGATACATTATTCAGGACAGATCTATTACAACTCGAGATAGTTCATTAATATGTAGCTATTATTATACCGTGTAATGTAAGTAAATATATGTGTGTGTACATGTGGTTGTTTTTATGTGTGTGAATGTGTGGGCTGATATGTGTACATGTCCACCAGTATGTGAATCCAAGTGCATGGAGTGTGGGTGTACATTGTGGAAGAAACTTGGAATATATGGGTCGACATGCTTTTTAGATGGCACACAAAATAGCATTACAATTGACAGTTTTAATTCTACGTCACTCTGCAAGTCAAAAAAGTTAGCCCCATACATCAAGTGAAAGGGGACACGAAAAGGAAGAGACTTCACGGAAAGAACACCGTGAAAACATTAGATGTCACAGGATGACCTATATATAAAAGGTGAAGGAAGGAAAAATGGAGAAGCGAGTCAAGGCGCATTCGGTGAGCGAGGGACAGAAGTAAATGCCAGAGGAAAAAGACAAATTAACTGACAAGGGAAAAAGTTAAGACAGCTGAGATGTGGAGAGATATTTAGGGGGATATTATCAAATTAAAAAAAAAAGTTGAAGTTAGATACAGTTTTGTGTGGGACGGGCACTTACACCAAAGAAGTAAAACAAGAGTAAGAGAATATTAGTAAAACATTCGAGAATATGAAGTACTGTAGGAAACAAGACAATTAAAATCTAAATTGATATCTTAAAAACATATACATATATATAAAGCAAATGTTGCATACAACAGGAATATCTTATGCAAACAAAATATGAGGTAATGTAGCATTTAATGTAAATAAAATACAAATGCACTGTAACATTTGTAAGCAAATTGTAAACCAAAGGCAACAATTCAGTATTTGTCTAAATAACATATGAACAAGACATTGTACGTGATAAAAGATAATTAGAGTAAGATAGTTTGTTGAAATGAAAACGGATTTTTGTTTCTTTAACCCCTTCAGTACCATGACGTTATTTTCATCTTATTCTAGTTACCATTAGATGATTTTCTTTAGTTTATAATTGTTACATATGACTTTTATGAGTAGTCAAATGTATTCATAGGGTTAACTCCAAGTAGGAGTATTAGAACGTTTTGAGATACGACCTGTATATTTACTATAAGGTTTAACCTCTTACTCGATGTAGGTAGACTTAAGGTGTCCCCTATGAGCAGTAGGTTACTGTAGGTTTTTTTTTTTTTTTTTTTTTTTTTTTCTATATTCCAACTACTCCCTCTCGGGCATAGGCTGATAGCCTTTACACTCTACCGCTGAACACGGTGAGGCCCGTGAGGTCTTGCTCCAGTCTAGGGAGTGAGACATGCGAAGCTTCACGGCTCGAAGCAATTCCACCTCTGAAGCTGCTTCGCCTCTGTGCTTCACAGTCTCATCCCCCAGGCTCGGACCCTCACTCTCAGAACGCCACCTATTGAGCAATTAACTCACTAGGCATTGCCCCCCTGTAGCATATTTGTGAATATGGGAATATTCATACAATGCTATTTAATCAGGGAACAATGAGGGTATTTATTTGGCATTTCGGTGTGCTGTGGTAATGCACTGATACTAGGTACAGCACAAATTCCATCCCAATAATATCTTCCCATTGACATATTGGGATTCGAACCCGGGTCCATTGGATTACCAGTCCAGTGGCAAGACCACTCTGCCACACCTCCCCTATTGTATGATGATAGTCGATTGATCTCAGCTGTCAGTTCTCTGCTCGTTGATTGATAGATAATTGGTAGATATATAGTAATAGTAATGCTGCCACCATCCCACTTATACCTTATACATAGATTATATATAGGTAAAGGGGGAAAATAAAGATCTCTGGTCTAAAACAACTTTGATATAATAATATTCAAGTACAAACTGAAATAATATACAGAGTACTACTTATAAGTAAATAATATACAGAGTACTACTTATAAGTAAATAATATACAGAGTACTACTTATAAGTAAATAATATACAGAGTACTACTTATAAGTAAATAATATACAGAGTACTACTTATAAGTAAATAATATACAGAGTACTACTTATAAGTAAATAATATACAGAGTACTACTTATAAGTAAATAATATACAGAGTACTACTTATAAGTAAATAATATACAGAGTACTACTTATAAGTAAATAATATACAGAGTACTACTTATAAGTAAATAATATACAGAGTACTACTTATCAGTAAATAATATACAGAGTACTACTTATCAGTAAATAATATACAGAGTACTACTTATAAGTAAATAATATACAGAGTACTACTTATAAGTAAATAATATACAGAGTACTACTTATAAGTAAATAATATACAGAGTACTACTTATAAGTAAATAATATACAGAGTACTACTTATCAGTAAATAATATACAGAGTACTACTTATAAGTAAATAATATACAGAGTACTACTTATCAGTAAATAATATACAAAGTACTACTTATAAGTAAATAATATACAGAGTACTACTTATCAGTAAATAATATACAGAGTACTACTTATAAGTAAATAATATACAGAGTACTACTTATAAGTAAATAATATACAGAGTACTACTTATAAGTAAATAATATACAGAGTACTACTTATCAGTAAATAATATACAAGTACTACTTATAAGTAAATAATATACAGAGTACTACTTATAAGTAAATAATATACAGAGTACTACTTATAAGTAAATAATATACAGAGTACTACTTATAAGTAAATAATATACAGAGTACTACTTATAAGTAAATAATATACAGAGTACTACTTATAAGTAAATAATATACAGAGTACTACTTATAAGTAAATAATATACAGAGTACTACTTATAAGTAAATAATATACAGAGTACTACTTATAAGTAAATAATATACAGAGTACTACTTATAAGTAAATAATATACAGAGTACTACTTATAAGTAAATAATATACAGAGTACTACTTATAAGTAAATAATATACAGAGTACTACTTATAAGTAAATAATATACAGAGTACTACTTATAAGTAAATAATATACAGAGTACTACTTATAAGTAAATAATATACAGAGTACTACTTATAAGTAAATAATATACAGAGTACTACTTATAAGTAAATAATATACAGAGTACTACTTATAAGTAAATAATATACAGAGTACTACTTATAAGTAAATAATATACAGAGTACTACTTATAAGTAAATAATATACAGAGTACTACTTATAAGTAAATAATATACAGAGTACTACTTATAAGTAAATAATATACAGAGTACTACTTATAAGTAAATAATATACAGAGTACTACTTATCAGTAAATAATATACAAAATACTACTTATAAGTAAATAATATACAGAGTACTACTTATCAGTAAATAATATACAGAGTACTACTTATAAGTAAATAATATACAGAGTACTACTTATAAGTAAATAATATACAGAGTACTACTTATAAGTAAATAATATACAGAGTACTACTTATCAGTAAATAATATACAAAGTACTACTTATAAGTAAATAATATACAGAGTACTACTTATAAGTAAATAATATACAGAGTACTACTTATC
>JBAKBP010031864.1:0-23893 GCA_037953745.1 Lithodes maja
CTATAGGCCTACTACTACTACTACTACTACAGGCAGTAACACAACCTACCACACAGATCATGGGGCGATAGGGGAGAGGATACAGGAAGACTGGGAGTTATTAGTACTACTCCTACTACTATTACTATCATTAAAGCATCTCTCATAACCAACCAATCAAGTCTAATGGTGATAAGGGAGACGATACAGGAAGGCCCAGGGTTGTTATAATCCTATTCCAAGTAAGTAGGTAAACTCTTTTGACCATAACTCACAAACGGCTAGAGTAACCGAGTTAAGATTTTACCATTTGGGAAGGATCAACCAGGGAACATGTGTGACAATTTACAGCCTATTTGCTCTAACCCATTTTGAGTTACAGAGGTTAGGGTTCACGATTTCTGGACTACTAATTTAGAACAGGGTATAGTACTATGAAGTATCTACCACTCAAGTCCACTGGTGATAGGGAAGAGGAGAGAGGCAGGCCAAGGGTTACTAATACTACTACTGTTAAAGAAGGGCCTATAACAACCTACCGCACAAGTCCACGGGTAATGTGGGAGAGGGTACAAGAAGGCCAGAGAGTACAGCAGCTCTGGTGGACACTGTTGGATTGCTCTGACGCGACGCTGGCAATGCGTCACCACCGCAAAGTTATCCTCGGGAATCATGGCACTTCTGGAAAAGGTAATAATGATAGTAAAAGCTGATGTTTTATATCGTCATAATAGCCAAATCTCTGCTTCAGTAGGATTTAATAGCATTCACAACATGAAACTAGTTAAAGATCCTAAAGTTTATAGTTTTCATTTACAGTAAATTTCCCAGAAATTAAGGTTTGGTGGATTTAAGTTGATTTAATAGAAACTTTGTGATTTGATGTTAATACACCTTATGCCTGTGAATATGCAAAGTTTGTCATCAACCTCTTCTTACACTTATGGAGCATAAGAGCAAATAAACATTATGTTTTGCCGATTCAGTACACGGAAATGTGTGATTCTTTAATATATATATATATATTTTTTTTTTTGCGAAATCCTCCAATATTTGTCTCACCCTGTGCATAAAAAATAGTCTGCAGGAAGGCAAATTTATACGAGGGGTTTGTCTTGCTATTTTTCGTCCACAACTTTATTTTGCTACTTTCTTTAGATTATTTTATACTGGTATGACAATTGAACTGAAGCTTCACAGAGTTGTGAAACTAAGTTGAGGGAAGAAGTGCTCATTTAAATCCAACTATACACATTAATACTTTTCTTACCCAAAGTTCGAGATTAGATCAGCATGCCCGTCATGGTCGTGATCAAAGACAGGACCCAGGAGAATATTCAGGGGTCCTTCTTCAGCCAACCAGCGGACCAATAGGTCTTCAGTCAGTTGTCTCCACCTGGCCACACCTGCCTCGCCCATCACACACCCGTTGCTGATCAGTCGCGTAACATCAGACTCGCTCGATGATCCAGTTTTGGCAAATGCTGAAAGATGGGATTTGTATCAGTCATTGAATTCTTGGATATGCATGATTGCATTTTTGAGTAAAGGAGGCCAGATGGATTATCTTCAACAAATATATTATACATAAATAGGTTACAATATTGTAGGATACCGGTACATTGTAGCTACGTACTTACTGCTATGCATTGTAGCAGTACACAGGTGAGATGCAGCAGCCGGAGAAACAGCCGCCACCTGGTAACCTTTAATTGGTGTGATGTTATAACCAATGTGTCGAAGGCAGACACATAAGGGGGAATTCAGCATGAGTAAGCCTTGCAATTCGACCATGCACATATGAGTTTGGTAACCGTTTATAATCCAGTGAATTATATTACTGTACTGGGCATCATCGTGAGTGAGCACCGTCAGATTATCATGATTTTGAGAGCTTCGGACAGAGGCAAGTGAAGGCAATGATGACGGTGTTCCTCCTGTTGTTCTCAAAAACTGTGCTTCCGTGCTGACTCCCTGCCTAGGCAAACTCTTTCGTCTCTGTCTATCCTCTAACGTCTTCCCTTCATGCTGGAAGTTTGCTCACATTCAACCTGTCCCAAAGAAGGGTGACCGCTCTCAACCCTCCAACTATCGTCCAATTGCTCTTATCTCTTGTCTTTCTAAAGTTTTTGAAACTATTCTTGCTTCCAAATTTCTTAAGCATTTCTCTTCTCATAATCTGCTCTCAGATCGCCAGTATGGCTTCCTTAAGGGTCGCTCTACTGGTGATCTTCTTTCATATCTTACTAACTCTTGGTCATCCTCCTTTCGGGACTTCGGTGAGACTTTTTCTATTGCACTAGACATATCGAAAGCCTTCGATAGAGTCTGGCATAAATCTTTAATTTCTAAACTACCCTCCTTCGGTTTCTATCCCTCCATCTGTGCCTTTGTCTCTAATTTCCTTTCCGGCCGTTCCATAGCCGCGGTTGTGGACGGCCATTGTTCACTTCCTCACCCTATAAAGTCCGGTGTTCCTCAGGGCTCTGTCCTATCTCCTATTCTCTTTCTAATTTTTATAAATGATCTCCTTAACTGTACCTTAATTCCCATCCATTCATACGCAGACGACTCAACCTTACACTACTCCATTAGTTTTTCAGAACGCCCCAGCCAGCAATCTCTCAACAACAAACGTAATGAAGCCATAGAACTCTTAAATTCTGATCTAAATACAATTTCCAATTGGGGCAGAGAAAACCTTGTTAACTTTAATGCTTCCAAAACCCAATTTCTCCATCTATCTACCCGTCAGGATCTCCCAGCGGACTATCCCTTATTCTTCAACAATACAAAAATCAACCCTTCATCTTCTCTCAATATTCTTGGTGTCTCTTTTTCTTCTGCTCTCATTTGGAAGGACCATATTACCAGTCTTGCTAAGGCAGCCTCCCAGAAGCTGGGTGTGCTCAACCGCCTTAGGGGGTTCTTTTCCCCTGCACAGCTTCTTGCTCTGTACAGGGGCATAGTGCGCCCTTGTATTGAGTATTGTTCACATGTGTGGGGAGGTTCCTCTGACACCGCTCTCCTAGACAAAGTTGAAAGGAAGGGCTTTCGTATCATTAACTCCCGTCCACTCACCAACTCTCTGCAATCTCTCTCTCTCCGCCGCAATGTTGCATCTCTCTCGCTATTCTATCGCTACTATAATAATCAGTGTTCCTCAGAGCTATCCCAGTGCATACCACCTCCTTTACGTAGGGCACGTGGTACCCGTCTTGCAACTCAATCCCACCCCTACTCTGTGCAACTCTCCAACCCAAGAGTGAAACGTTACTCTCAAACTTTCTTCTACTCAACAGCTGAGCTCTGGAACTCTCTCCCAGAATCAGTCTTTCCCTCTTCCTATGACTTAAATTGCTTCAAACTCCGTGTGTCCAGGCATTTTGGCTCGAACGTCCCTTGATTTTGGCCCTGTCACTCTTTCAACTATGGGGGAGGCACTCGCTATAGGCAGTTATGCCTTTTGCCTCCCTCAATCACATAGAAAAAAAAAAAAAAAAAAAAAAAAAAAAAAAAAAATGGGTAATGCCTATCACTCGCTAGAGCGCAGGTGGGGTGGTCGCTCCTTACAGGGGAGGAGGACAAGGAAGGAGAGTGTGTAGATTGGAGTGGGGTGTAACTTTGAGTAGGAGAGGGAGATAAGTGGGATGTGGAGCAGTGGAAGAAATGTTAGATTGAATTTTGGAGAAATACAATTGTAATAGGTGAAGGAGTGCTGCAGGGTCGCCCACGTGTTTGCGGAGATGGGGGATGCACAAACATTCGGGACCATGAAGTGCATCATCACCCGGAGGCGTACGACTGGAAAGGAAGGAAGCAACCTGTCTTTTTATGATGACGTGACTCGGACTTTTCATGTAGTCTGCTATATAGGTCTTGAAGCAGACAGTGCAGCCACACTCGCCATCAGGGAGTATAGAGGAGCACGTGGTAAAAGCAGGAGGGGCAGTAGGATGTTCGGTTGTGGGGTTCAAGGAAGCAACAGTATCTGAATTGGTAATGGCATCAGCAGTGGAAATCTCCATTATTTCAGGTGCCGAGGCCGGAGACGTTATGGAAGGGGAGGATGAAATAAAAGTAGTTGGGAGGGATAGCTTGTCGAAGCGTGAAGATTTGGAAGATGTACGGTCAATCTGAGGAGATGAACTAGGGCCACGAACCCTCTTTTGTCGAGGCATAGAACTCAGGTCGGTGGACAACACATTGGGACTGCTAGTTCGTAAGTGATTAGGTCAAATGTTATGAGATTAAATTTGTCCTTCAAGTGATCCAGTAATTCCCAAGATTGGAAGTTATTCATATGAATAACACACATATAATCAAGAGTATAGTCAGTCGGTGGTGTACGGTGAAGGAAGGTTGGTAGTTGTGCAGTCAGTTCAGCAAGGGGCAAATTTTTGAGACCCAAGAGAAAAGCCTTGCCACAAGAGTGACAGCTGCAGCGATCGTCACTATGCAGGAGAGTCCAGACAGGACTGGTGGACCCGGGAGTATCAAACTCCGCAACATTAGCCTCGACCAATGCCAGCTGACCCACTACTGCAACTGAGGATGCAGAAGAAAGCAGGAATGTTGATGCCTTCCTTTTAGCAGACATTGGGTGAGCAGAGTGCTTGGGGAGGGTAGGTGAGTGAGTAGAAGCAATGGATTTAGGTTTGGCAGAAGTGAATCACTTGAATGGAATTTTATGGGAGGTAGATGAAGAAGAAGCAGTCTTCAATTTGTGATGCTTTTTACCGGTAGGAAGGTAAGACCTCGCCTTCCAGAAGTCGCGAGGTCCAGAAGCGTCGGAGCTCGCAGCGTCCTGAGAGTGTTCCATGCCATGGGCAAGACTTTCAAAACTATGGGAAGTGGGAATGGGAGTGGGCACAAGTGGTTGAGCAGTAGGTGACGTGATGGGAGCGCACAGGGAGTCAGATGGGGTAGACTTCATATGATGTGTCAGAGCGATAGCGTACTGCACCACTGCTACGTGCCGGTGCCATGGGGCTAAGCCCTGTTCTCGAAGATATCCAACCACTGTGCGATAAGGGAGGCCTTTAGTGGACTGAAGGTGGATAATGTCCTTTTGTAATGCATATTGAGGACACGATCTGTCAGTGGCCTCATGGTTGGCACCGTAATTGATGCATGTGGCTACTAGGGGTTAGCAGGACTGGCGTAGGTGATGAGTAGATTCACAATGCGGGCACAACGAAGACGGGGATCTGCAATACTTTTACAGATGTCCAAATTTCAACCAAGTTCAGCATTGCCGTGGGCGTCTGGTATAAGGCTGGATCCGAAGCAAATGACCCGCCACATTAACAGTAGGTGTAAGTTCATGACGGTAAAAGTAGATTTTGACAATCCGGGGGAAGGGCAAACATCAGAGCCACGTCGCAAGGGGATGGTATATGCCTCAACCTTCACAACGGTGGAGTCGTTCCTCTGTAGCATCAAACAAATTCTGAACGCCGACTCAGCAAAGTTCCGTTCTATATTGCAGAAATTCAGAGGGAGAGCGGTAGTGCCCACGCATTGGTTAAGAGTGAACTTGACGCGTCAAGAGTAACTCGCACGGGGGTCGTTGAGGAGGGATTGCATTGCCTTTGACTGCGTTTCCCTTGAATCTTCCACCAATCTCGAGGTGTCGGAAGCAGTGTGGACACACACATCACCCCCTCATCATGGAGGTACGTATAATAATAATAATAATAATAATAATAATAATAATAATAATAATAATAATATTTGTTCAGTTAGCAATTTACAGAGTTGGTACCACATAGTTTGTTACAAATATGACATGTACCAGCCCTGCATAATTCCAACTAAGGATAGCCCAATAAGGCCATTAGGCGTATTTCCATTGGGGTCCTTGTGGGATTAGGTTAGCTGGGGAAAATGGGGAGGATAAAGAAATAGATACTTTAGAGAAAGTATTTCTAGGGGGTTATTTTAAGATACCTTACATCCTATAGTAAATATCAGTAATCCGTAATCAGTAATCATTTCAGTTTGGTTTGTCTATCTCTTATGTCGCATTTAGTAGTAGACATAAGCTTGGTGCTCCCTTCTCGCAGCTGTCCGGTTCAGGTGTTCCTTCAGGCTACGTCTGAAGGAATACAGTGTTCTCTTTTCACGGACTGACTGTGGTAGGTCGTTCCAGTCTTTGATGGCGGTGAAGAAGAATGTTTGCTTACCCTGTCCTTGGATTCTCGGGACCTTAAAATTAAACATCCTGTTTCTTGTATTATGTCCACTCCTCTCATTTGCTTTAACAAAATCATTCTTTAGGTACTCTGGAGCTCTGTCATAGAAAATTTTGAAGGCATTAGTGAGCCTGATTTGTTTGGCCCTGTCAGCGACATTGAGCATACCTAGTGACTGAAGTTGTTCCTGGCCAACATGTGATCTGGGTCCTAGGTTCAGCATGAACCTAACCATTTTATTTTGAGTGACCTGAAGTTTGTGCTGTGCTGATTTAGATGATGCAGAGTACCAGGATGACACAGAATAGTCAAAATGACATTGAACAAGCGCTTGGCAGAGGGTCTTTTTGGTCGCCGCGGGCAAGCATCCCACCTGTCTATACAGGTATTTTATACTTACTCAGGATAGATTCCAAAATTGTTTCACCTGACAAACTCGCGTCCAGATTTAGTCCGAGATATTTAACTTGTGACACTGTTGTTATAGGAATATCATTACAGTTGACCGAGAAGCCCACAATGTCTTTCAGTTTGCGTTTTGTTCCACATAAGATGGCTTCCGTCTTGCCCAGGTGAAGAGATAGTCTATTGTCCACTAGCCATTCACTACATGATTCTAGCTCTTTGGAAAGTGAAGCGGCAATACTTATTGGGTCTTTTCCTGAAACCAGGAGCACGGTGTCGTCTGCATACAGTAATAATTTACATGAGACGCTCAGTTCCATGTCGTTCAGATAACAGAGAAAGAGTAAGTATAAAGACTGATATCATCTATGGTTCATTAGCTAAAGCACTAGCACTAGATTAATTAGTTGCAATGTCAGTCGTCACCATAATTAGAAAAACAAACAGTTTGTCCCTCTAAGGGCAATGATACCTCGCAAGGAAGGATAGCCAGGACCCACCACCCAGAGCCTAACCCACGATTGGATATCGTCCGGCCGCAGGAAAGTCTAGCAGATGCCGTAAGAATATTCATCTGCTTGTTCAGCACTGCAGGATCACAGTACCAGTCACAGGTTAAACCGACTGCATTGAATACAACCAGTACCTCTAGAAGTGTGCAATGCAATAAAATATTACAGTATCTACTATGATAAAATATAGGAGAGAACAGCTCTAGAGAACCAATAGTGGCAGCACAATATTCAAGGGGCAGATCTGACGCTATTTCAAAATCCTGGCACCAATCCACAATATGTATAAGTAAAGAAGAAGAGGGACGAAATAAAAAACTATACCGATCGGTGGACAGTCCTCACATTACCTACAATCACAACCGAGTGATTGGTTGGGAGCACTGGATTATGGTTACGGTACCTGGGATTGGCCTGCCCCATGAACTAGACCGAGATCCTGCAGCACTGCATTCTGTGAACGCAAGCACAAGCCTTTATTGTTTTTACTTAGATGGCTACTGTACCAAGGAACGCGCAACCTCCCACATTTAGCGAGGTCTAACAATCCGAATGCATTTAACAACAGAGCCATCCCACAGCAACCCAAGTATGCAGCTAAGACCCAATGCCCAGCAGTGGGAAAATTAGGAAAGAGGGAAAGAAGGGAGAGAAGACACAAGAATCCCATATAGGATATCACAGGGTATCCATCAGTAGAGACACCATGAACAAATCGTCAAATGGCTCCTGGCGGATCGAACTAAATGGAAGAGAGCACTGTACTAAAAAAAACTATCCTACACTAAATACAGGTAACCATTCAGTAGATCCCTCTTTGAAAACCGAGATAGGAGGGGGCCTAGCCTCCAACCTGCAACGTCCCCCAAATCATTGAGATATGGAGCCCCCCCCCCCCTATTATTACCTAAGTTTGTATATATTATACAGTACCTCCGTATTGTAACCACCATTTATCTATGTTAAATATATCTTGTACTGTACACCGATGTTCATGTTTATGTTCTAATCTTGGTCTCTAAGCTCAGTTAAGGACTCGCTCATTTGGACCTCATTTAGGGACCTCTGGTGCCTAGGCATATATTAATTATGACTTGGATTATATTAAAAACTGACAAAGAGTTAATGATATATATCAATATACGATAAGAAGAAGTACTGACCAGGTGGGAAGAGAGGCCTAAGGGTGGAGTTGGCAGGAATGTTGTTAGTGGTGGCACAGGCAGCAGTGTTCAGGGACCCAAGCCGAGGGTCACTCAACCACGATGATGATGATGCTTCTTGTGGTGATGATCGTGAAGAGGCCTGGGGGACAAGTGAGAAACTGGTCCAGAGGGGTTTTCTCTGAGCCTCGGAATATCCTGTAAAACAGAAGAAAGTGATATTTCTTACATGAACCAAAGCCAAAAGAGTGACAGAGAGCTAATTTCAAGGGCCGTTGGAGTCAAAATGCCTGGGCATACGAAGTTTAGAGCCGTTTAAGTAGTAGGATGAAGGAACGATTGATTGAGGGAGAGATTTCCAGAGTTTATTTGTTGAGTAGAAGAAAGACTAAGAAAATTTGCTAATTCTTGGGTTGAAGAGCTGGACAGAATAGGAGTGGGACTGTGTTGAAAGGCGGGTGTCTCGCAATTGCCGCAAGGGAGGAGGTATGCACTCAGTTACTTTGTTCGTCAAGGGGAATCCACGCAATGCGAGCTAAGCTCATTATTATCGCGCCTCCTTAACTGGGAATGTATTGCGTGAAATGCTTGTTAAGTGTTTTATGTATTGTTGGAATGGCTGTGGATGTGTGTGTAGTCTGTATTTTAGCCAATTGGCGACATCGGAAACGAAAGCTTAGGGTGGATCTGTATGGTACCATTCTCACTATAGACGGTACCGTCTCGCCCGAAGGCTTAGGTAGCCATCAGCTTAGGTGAACCATATGATACCCATCTCGCCTTGTACCATTTTTGCCAACCCCAGATGGGACGTCACAACGTCGTCCACTTATTCCAGGTACCTATTTACAGCTAGGTGAACTGAGGCTAACACATGAAAGGAGACAAGCCCAATTTGTCTCCGCCCGGCCGGGGATTGAACCCCCGGCCCCTCGTGTGTGAGACGAGAGCGCTACCACTAGGCTACGGGCTGAGCTACTGAGTGAGGTCTGAAGAATACTGATTGTTGTAATAGCGATAGAAGAGTGAAAGAGATGCAACATTGCGGCATGTAGAAAGATATTAAGTTGATGAGGCGAAACGCTTTCGACTTTACTCTTTCGAGAAGTGCAGTATGGGTTGAACCCCACCCATGCGAACAATACTCGATACATGGACTCACTGAATACAGAGCAAGAAACTGTGCGAGGGTGAAGAACCCAAAAATACGGTTGAGCAAACCTAATTTCTGGGAAGCTGTTCAAGCAAGAGTGGTAATATGATCTTTCCAAGAGAGGTTGGATGAAAAAGATACACCAAGAATATTGAGAGAAGATGAATGGTTGATTTTTATATTGTTGAAGAGTAATTGACGTCTTGTGGAAGATTGCGACGGGTGGATAGAAGGAGAAATCGGGTCTTGGAGGCATTGAAAGAAACAAGAGTTTCTCTGCGCCAATCAGCAATAATTGATAGATCAGAAGACAGGCGTGCTATGGCCTCATCACTTGAGTTTTGGAGTAATTGTGTTCTTGGTCGTTGTGGAAAGCTAGTTGAATAGTGTAAGGTTGAATCATCAGCAAACAAGTGGATAGGACTAGAGGTACAATTGAGAAAATCATTAATTAATATTAGAAAAAGGTCTAGAGACAGGACAGAACCCTGAGAAACATCAGAGTTGAGAGTTATTAGGTTGCGGAAGTGAACGTTGGCCGTCCGCAACTGCAGTTATGGAACAACCAGAAAGGAAAATTTGAGATAAAGGCACAGACATAGGGATAGAAATCAAAGGAAGGTAGCTTAGAAAATAGATATTCATGCCAGACCATCAAAGGCTTTGAAATGTCCAGTGCAATAGAAAAGGTCTCACCAAAGAGTTAGTAAAATAAGTAAGATCACCAGTAGAGCGACCCTTAACCTAAGACGTGCGCATGGGGGGTATGAGACACCACACTCCTGTGCGCACGTATTTGAGCTGTTCCCATCACTAACATCGTTATTTTACCATAAATAGCATTAATACTTATCCATATGTGCCTATTATAGGTTGATTATAAAGGTATTAACCTGTTACAACAATAAAACAAGTGGAAACAGTGTTTGGATGGTCAAAATCGGCGATACAGGCCGGGAGTTACATAATGTATGGCTGAGGCAACCTCCCTGCCCTCCTCCCCTCCCCTTGTCTGGAGAGACACTGTTACGCAATAGTCTCTCTCTCTCGCTGTTTCCCACGCTTGGTAACAGTGATGACAACGCCCTGCTACCAACTCGCTAATGTTAGCACGAAAATAGACCACAGAATAAGGGAATAACAGGGAAAATAAGTGATAACTGAAGGAGGGGAGGTGGAGGAGTGATATTTGGCATGGCCCAGGAGCAAAAAATATATATATATTTTTTTTTTTTTTTTTTTTTTTTTTTTTTTTGGGTGTTTTAAATGGATTTTTTTTCCCCCAGACTCTTAAGAGTCTTCCCGCAGTCCGCCGGGGGAACTCTTAAGAGTCTCCCCGCAGTTCCTTGGTTAAGGAAGCCATACTGGTAATAATAATAATAATAATAATAAGCATGTTACTTATTTCTCATAAGCGCCAATTTTTCCGAAGAATTCACTAGCGCTCGGAAAGAGAAAGAAAAAAGAACAAAATCAATGCATCAAAAGAAGGCTTATATACAACACACATTTAACAATCTGAAATCTGTAATCTGAAAGTAGATTATGGGAAGACAAATGCTTAAGAAATTTTGAATTAATAATCAATTATAAAACTTTAGAGATGCAAGAAATAAGAGCAATTGGACGATAGTTGGAGGGTTGAGAGCGGCACTCTTGTTTGTGACAGGTTGACTGAGCGCAAACTTCCAGCAAGAATGGGAGGTGTGGTGGAGTCATCTTGCTACTGGACTGGCAACCTAAAGATCCTGAGTTGGAATCTCAATGTGTCAATGGAAGATATTATTGGGATGGAATTTGTCCTGTCCTTAGTTTCAGTGTATCACTACAAAGCCCACCGACATGCCATAATAAATACCCTTGCTGCTTCCATTAAATTAGCATTGTATGAATATTCCCAGATTAAATAATGCCATGGGGGCAGTGCCTAGTGAGTAAACAGCTCAATAGGTGACGTTTGAGAGAGAGAGGGTCCGAGGCTGTGAAATGGGACGGCAAAACAACGGCGATGTAGCTTCGAGGAGTCGCAGCTTGCATTGGGCCACGGGGAGGCAACCAGGTGTCGTGGTTCAGGAAATGAAAGACCACGAACGAGCCGGTTGCATAACTCAAACTGCCTCTGTGTCTCATCTCACGCACAGTCTCGAATGAGACCTCCTGGCTTCACCATCTTTAGCGGTTGAACCTACAGGCTTCAAAGCCTATGTCCGGAAGTAAAAGTTGGAATATAGAAAAAAATAAAATAAAGAAGGGAAGATTTTAGAGGAAAGACAGAGACGGAAGAGTTTGCCTAGGCAGGGAGTTAGCACGGAAGCACAGTTTTTCAATACAAAAGGAGGGACATCATCTGGTCCGTACACCTTTTTAGTATTAAGCCTGGAGAGGGCAGAAAGTACATCCTTAGAAGAGATTAGGATATTAGGCATAAGTAAGAGAGAGGTGGGGGGAGAGGGAGGAATAGCACCGTAATCATCCAAGATCGAGTTTTTAGCGAAAGTCTTTAGTGAAGAGTTCAGCTTTGTGAGAGGAAGAAGTGACAGTGGTGCCGTCAGAGTGGAAAAGAGGAGGAAAATACGAGGAAGTCAAATTGTTCGAATGGTTTTTGGCTAGAAAGCTTGAGAAGGGCTATAGTTGGAAAGTTCAGTCCATGTATTTTTGATGAAAGAGTTTTTGGGGAGTCGAAGAACAGATTTGGCTTGATTCCGGACAGAAACATAGAAAGTGCGAAAATGCGTTTGAATGCTTTCTCCTTAATGTGGACAGCAGTAGAACAAGCGGGAGTAATCCAAGATTTTTTTGCATTAGACTGGTAGAAAGAAAATGGAATGTATGCCTCCATGCCTGAGATGAATGTGTTCAGTTCACTCTGAGAGTCCTCGGCCATGGACGCAAAAATAATTCCATGAGAAATCAAAGAAGTACTGCCGAAGAGCCTCTCAGTCGGCAGCGCCAAATGGCCACAAGCGCCACCGGCTGGGAGGATCAGATGGCCGTGCTGGACAGATTGGACAGGTAGCAGAGATATGGTTATGATCGGAGGAGTATAACCGAGAGAAAAGCTTTACAGAATTAGCAGAAGGATTAGAAGTTAGAAATAAATCAAGGATGTTGGGCCGATCTCCAAGGCAGTCAAGGAAATGAGTAGGGTGCTGGACTAACTACTCTAGGTCATTTAGGATAGAAAATACATACATACATACATAACATTTTCAGACTGAGTGTTCCACACATACGTGCAGTTTCAGTCTCTTGTCCTAATGGCGGCGTTCTAGGCAACCCTGTTAAGGGCTGCTTCACTTGTTAAGTTCTTGGATTTGAGACCGGCACGTATAGTCCGATCCCAGGTCTTCCTCGGTCCACCCCTTGGTGCAGCTCCCTCCACAATCACAGACCTGCATTTTTTCACCCAACTTTGTTCATCCATTCTCTCCACATGTCCATACCATCCCAGTCTACTTGTACGCATCACCTCGCTAATACTCTCTATACCTAAACGTCTCCTCAGCTCAACATTTGTTATTCTATCCTGTAGCCTGGCCCCACACATCCATCTCACCATTCTCATCTCATTACGTTCCATTCTGTTGACATCCTCTATGTATGTATGTAGGCTTGTTTACCAGGATGGTCAGTGAAATGAGAGGAGAGCCATTGGCGGGGCTTAATGATAGGAAATGAATTGCTAGGCATACCTGTAATGTGAGTGTGATGGTGGAGCAGAGCAGGGGGCGTGGATGAATGGTTCATTGTTGGGATCGGAGCCCCCCACGGCAAATGTTCCTTCTCCTTTGTTACTCGTTGTTCCTCCGTCAGTCCCAGGATTCCCGACCAGTCCTTCAGAAGTGCGGAAATAAGGTTGTGTTTTTAGACCTGGTTCAGTAAAACTTAATTGTTCTCCGAAAATATAGAAGAAAATTTATGCGAAATCTTGAAAGAGAAACATTAACTGAAAGTGAAGCTGAAACTAAAAATGTTTATTAACAAAACCAAGGTTATGCATTGCAGACTGAGACGAGGCAATGTGGAAAAGAGCGGTGCATACCCATGTGCAGTGTGTGGAAAGGGAGTGGGCGTTAACTCAATTCAATGTAGCATCTGTCGATGTTGGGTACACCATTGGAGTAAGCGCTGTAGTAGAATAAAGGGGCCCCTGCCGAAGGATATGTCAGAAATAGAGAAATTTGAGTGTGTAGTGTGCAAAGGCGAGCTTGTGTTAAGTGATGATCCTGTGGCTGTGAATTTTGGAAATGAGTCTTTGGAGCTGGTGAACAAGTTTTGTTACCTAGGAGATAGAATGGTGAGATGGATGTGTGGGGCCAGGCTACAGGATAGAATAACAAATGTTGAGCTGAGGAGACGTTTAGGTATAAAGAGTATTAGCGAGGTGATGCGTACAAGTAGACTGGGATGGTATGGACATGTGGAGAGAATGGATGAACAAAATTGGGTGAAAAAATGCAGGTCTGTGATTGTGGAGGGAGCTGCACCAAGGGGTGGACCGAGGAAGACCTGGGATCGGACTATACGCGCCGATTTCAAATTCAAGAAATTGACAAGTGAAGCAGCCCTTAACAGGGTTGCCTGGAACGCCGCCATTAGGACAAGAGACTGAACCTGCACTTATGTGTGGAACACTCAGTCTTAAAATTTTATGTATGTTTTATGTATGTATTTTGCCAATCAAACATACAACATATGTTAATTTTACAATAAAATAATGACATAGTTGGGCCTTATGAGAGCAATATCTTTTTAAGGCACCTTGTCTATAACTCGAAAAATTGTTTTAAATAAAATAATTATGATAAGTGTCATATTGTATAATCATATCTACAAAGCACAGCCCCACCCGCCACAACCACAGTTAGAGGTGAACCCAGAGACCAAGGGACTCAGAACAGTGGCCAGTTATAATTACATAGCCACCACTCCGAACTACCCTGCCCCGGGGCCCACTCCCCACTGAGACCGTAGCAAGCAGGACAGACCCCAGCCTTACATACAATTCCTACATATTGCCCAATCAATAAAAGTAGCATTATTAGTTCTCGTTGTATCAATAATTGTAGTTAGGATTGTGTTCGTTTGATTGTCGATGTTGAGGATGTAATCAAGATTAGTATTTGGATATTAGTGATAATTTGAGCCACATTTTGAAACTGGAGAGTGGGGGTTTATTTTGTAGGTCAAAAGATAATTGATTTCAAACTTTTGCACCATGGTACTAATTGATGTCTCGGCTTGTCTAGAGGCAGTTATAGAAAGTTAAACTAATTATACTGGTCACCAGCTATTAGAAACACATGAGGATTGTCAAAGAAGAATAATAGTCATTATTTAATTAAATATGTAAGCAAGGTTATCAGCAAAGTATTGAAATTTACTTTATAGTTTTTGGTAGCATAGAAAATACCTTTTTTTCCTTGAATGGAACCGAGCGTCTTACACTCTAACATTAACTATTCTTTATATCATCTAAATATTCATACCCAAATACTAGAACATAAGAATATAAGATCACGGGAAACTGCATAAGGCCATGCGGCCCACACGAGGCAGTTCCCATTCACACCCAGCCCATATAATCCATATGGGAGTGCTTCTTCCACGAGTGCTGGGAAATATGACATAAAGTCTACAGTTTACAGACCCAGTATACAGACAAAGTTATCAATAGGTGGCTTCACATATTTGGATTTTGTATTCGAGTCTTGTGATAAGTGGCTTGAAATTTGGGAGAGCTAATAAAGTAATATTACTGATACTTAATGCAAGAGACGAGACAATGCGAGGACATAAGAGGTGAAGAAGAGAATAAAAGAGAAGAGAGGTAAGAAAAGATAAATAATAATACAGGACAGTACACCTAAGCCTTACCTTATTTCCCTCTTGGTCATCAGTACACCCGGATGTTACTTCTTGAGTGTTGACCTCATCAGTAGGTAAGGTCAGCGTGGGAAAGGTCACCTGTAACATCAGTGAAATAAGTAATATATATGTAGTATATATACTGTATATATAGTTTAAATATTTGGGAAGAATATTTTCATTGATACATAATTTATTAAAGACCAATGCATATTTCTTATTAACTAGTTTCATCTTAGTTTTCTTGATGCTTCGGACTGATTTTCTTATTCTATCACTTAGTTCCAATTTCTCCACTTATATATCAATCAAGAACTTCCACACATCTTTTTTATGCATTTTTTTTATGTGTATGAAGGAGACAAAAGGCAGGTTGCCTGTAACGAGTGTCTCTCCCAAATCCACTCAAATAATAAACAAAGTAAAGTAGTGACAGAGCCAAATTCAAGGGACGTTGGTGTCAAAATGCCTGGACACAAACTTTAAAGCAGTTTAATTCATAGGATGAAGGAAAGATTGATTGAGGGAGAGAGTTCCAGACTTCACTTGTTGAGACAAGAAAGACTGAGAAAATTTGCCAATTCTTGGCTTTGAAAGCTGGACAGAATAGTAGTGGGACTGTGTTGAAAGGCGGGTGCCTCAAACTCGCCGCAAGGTAGGGGGTATGCACCGAGAGAGCTCTGAAGAACACTGATTATTGTAATAGCGATAGAAGAGTGAAAGAGATGCAACATTGCAGCGTGTAGAAAGAGATTGTAGGGAACTACTAAGCGGAAGTGAGTTGATGAGGCGAAATGCTCTTGATTCTACTCTTTCGAGAAGTGCGGTATGGGTGGAGCCTCCCCACACATGCGAATAATACTCAATACAGGGGCGCACTGTGCCCTGACACAGAGCAAGAGGCTGTGGGGGGTGAAAAACCCACGGAGATGGTTGAGCACACCTAACTTTTCGGAAGCTGTTTTTAGTAAGAATGGTATTATGATCTTTCCAAGAGAGGTCGGATGAAAAAGATGCACCTAGAGAGAAGATGAAAGGTTGAGATGTGTATTGTTGAAGAATAGTTGATAGGCTTGTGGAAGACTGTGATGGAGAGATAGAAGAAGAACTAGGTCTTGGGGGCGTTGAAAGTAACAAGATTTTCTCTGCCCCAATCAGAAATTATTGATAGATCAGAAGATAGGCGTTCTATGGCCTCGTCACATTTGTTTTGGAGTACTTGCATGCTGGGATGATGTGAAAAAACTAGTTGAATAGTGTAAGGTAGAGTCGTCAGCGTATGAGTGGATAGGACTAGAGGTACAGTTAAGTAGATCATTAAGAATATTAGAAAGATAATTGGAGACAGGACAGAACCCTGAGGAACACTGGAGTTGGTAGGTTGAGTTAGTGAGTCATGGCTATCCACAACTGCAGCTATGGAGTCTAGTGCAATAGAAATAGTCTCACCTAAGTCCTGAAAGGAGGATAACCAAGAGCTAGTAAGATAAGGAAGAAGATCACCAGTAGAGCAGCCCTTAAGAAAACCGATCTGAAAGTAGATTATGGGAAGATAAATGCTTAAGAAATTTTGAGTTAAGAATAGTTTTAAAAACTTTAGATATGCAAGAAATGAGAGCAAATGGATTCAACAATACACAAATCTACCCTTCTTCTCTCAGTATTCTTGAAGTTTCTTTATCTTCTGACCTTTCTTGGAAAGATCATATTACCACTCTTGCTAAAACAGCTTCCCAAAAGCTAGGTGTGTTCAACCGGTTCTGTGGGTTCGTCACCCCAACACAGCTTCTTGCTCTGTATAGGGGCACAGTGCGCTCATGTATCGAGTATTGTTTGCATGTGTGGGGAGGCTCCACCCATACCGTGCTTCTCGAAAGGGAAGAATCAAAAGCATTTTCTCATCAATTCACCTCCTTATATTAATTTCCTACACTCTCTCTCTACATGCAGCAATGTTGCATCTCCCTTACTCTTTTCTACCACTATTACAATAATAAGTGTTTTTCAGAGCTTTCTCAGTGTATAGCTCCTCCCTTACGGAGAGTGGGGGACACCCACCTTTCAACACACTCCCACCCCTATTCTATCCAACCTTCTAACTCAAGATTGAACTGATTTTCCCAGTCTTTCTTCTACTCAACAAGCAAGCTTTGGAATTCTCTTCCTCTGAAAACTGAAACTGAAATTGACAATACATGTGATCTACTAAATGTTTATATAAATAGGAAAAGGTTAAGTTTCCTTTATCACGCCGTGGTGTAGTGGATTAAAGCTTCGACATTCGTCCTGAATGTCGGAGGTTCGAGTTCGGCTGCTGCTGGGAGTATATATACATTTAGTAGCTCATGTGTATTTGTGAGATATACTTGATATAAATGACTCGTGTTTGGCTGGGCGAGAATTAAATTAAATCTCTATAACCCGAGTTGTGTGGGGAAACTTATAAAAATCCTTGTATGGTATCCTGGAATATGGATCGTATGACTTGTGTATGAATTGAAATATATTCTTCAAGTAGGATTTCCCTTCTCCTTAACCCCTTCTGTACGGTGCCCGTTATATGATGGGCGCCATTTTGAGGCTATTATGAGCCCTCATAGAGAGGCCAGCTGTTGGAGGGATCATAGGGGGGCTCCAACCGCTCGCCCCAGCCAGCGGGGACTCACTAAGTTCGAGAAAAGGCTGGCTAACTCATGTGCAGTGTCACACATAGCAAAAACAGTAAAAATTGCCCTTTTTTTACCGATTTTGGCCTTCGCTTGCAAGATCGTTGCAAGATAACCAGATGTCGTACAGGAATGATTCAGGTGTCATTGGAAAGCTCTATCATTGTACTTTCACGAATGTATATTTGTATTATGCTCTGGCTTTTGTTTATGCATGAAAATGAGCATGGAATAAAGGTAATTTTGGGCAATTATGCCCGCAGCATGGGTGTTAATATAAATAGGAAAAGGTTAAGTTTCCTTTATCATGCTGTAGTGTAGTGGATTAAAGCTTGGACATTGGACCTGACTGTCGGAGATTCGAGTCCGGCTGGGATTATATAAAAATTTTGTAGCCCACGTGTATTAATTTTGTGAGATACAATTGATATATATATATATATATATATATATATATATATATATACAGTATATATATATATATATATATATATATATATATATATATATATATATCAAATTTACCAGAACGTCCCCGACTTCCCAAATTGACTAATTCCTTGAACGTGACGACGACAGTGCGTTGTTATGTGTGCGATTAGTTTGCTTGGGAAACAGATTAACTTGCGCATGTAGTAATGTACACCCTATGTGGTGGATTATGTTCTTTTATTTATAAATTATTATTTTACTTAAGCGTTGTTTCCACATAGCGATTTGATTAGTTATTTTGTCTTTTTACTGTGTTCGTATACGTTTGGTTTGTTTATTTTGCAAGTTTTACATTATAATATATATATACAACTCAATCCCACCCCTACTCTGTGCAACTCTCCAACCCTAGAGTGAAACGTTATTCTCAATCTTTCTTCTATTCAACAGCTGAGCTCTGGAACTCTCTCCCAGAATCAGTCTTTCCCTCTTCCTATGACTTAAATGACTTCAAATTCCATGTGTCCAGGCAATTTGGCTTGAACGTCCCTTGATTTTGGCCCTGTCACTCTTTCAATTTTGGAGGAGGCACTTGCTAAAGGCTGTTCTGCCTTTTGTCTCCTTCACTCACATAGAACAAATCTATAAATAAATAAATAATATTTTATATATATATATATATATATATATATATATATATATATATATATAAAGATAGATAGATAGATAGATAGATAGATATAGATAAATATATATATGAATGAAGAAAAAAAGATTATGTAACGTTCACTTACAATCACTCCTGCCAATGCTGGATACAGTGGTCTGTTTTCATTAGAATTTGAACAGTTTAAGCTGAATTCATTTAGCTTATGAACTTAGAAAGGCTTTTTCCTTGCTCAAAATAACTTTTAATCCATCTGACTACTGTACATATTTTAAACTTCTGCTGTAGCTCCTACCAACAAATATTATTCAGTTCAAGACAGGACTCCTATAGTCAATGGGTTAAAATCCAACTGACCTGAGATTGGGTGGGTGGTGTAATCTGTGGCGGAAAAGCCAAGATACGGTTGAGGGCTCCCCGGGTCCCATTGTTGGGGGCCGGTGTTACGTTGATCAGATCACACATCAAGTTGTACAACTCTAGGTTCTGGAAGGGCGCCACCTCCATCTCCTGGACCAGGTCAGGACCGTACCCCACAAACAGAGCCTGGATGAAGAAGAGCACATAGGGAATGAATACATAGTATATGGGAAAGAGGTTAACTAGGTTAAATGGTGAAACATGAGAAATACTGGGAGATAGAGAAATGTAGCAGAGATGAAATAATGTGTTGGATAACATTAACAGACAAAAAACAACTAGAAAACAAAGGGCCTGCGTGGCAAAGAGGTGATATAGGTTCGAGGATGAGACTTGTGAGAAGTTAGGACATAGAGAAAGTGACTGGAGTTGAAAAGATTATTATTGAGGAATATCAAATAGTTTTTGTTTTTTTCTATGTGAGTGAGGGAGACAAATGGCAGAACTGCCCGCAGCGAGTGCCTCCCCCATAGTTGAAAGAGTGACAGGGCCAAAATCAAGGGACGTTCGAGCCAAAATGCCTGGACACACGGAGTTTGAAGCAATTTAAGTCATAGGAGGAGGGAAAGACTGATTCTGGGAGAGAGTTCCAGAGCTCAGCTGTTGAATAGAAGAATGTCTGAGAGCAACGTTTCACTCTTGGGTTGGAGAGTTGCACAGAGTAGGGGTGGGATTGTGTTGCAAGATGGGTACCACGTACCCTACGTAGAGGAGGTGGTATACACTGGGAGAGCTCTGAGGAGCACTTATTATTGTAGTAGCGATAGAATAGCGAGAGAGATGCAACATTGCGGCGAAGAAAGAGAGTTTGCAGAGAGTTGGTGAGTGGGCGGGAATTAATGATACGAAAGGCCTTCCTTTCTACTTTGTCTAGGAGTGCGGTGTGAGAGGAACTGTGCCAATTCACCTCAAAACCAAACAATCACCAGCACTTGCATTCATTTCGGAGTTGTAGTAATCGTATCCGTGCTGTCCTCTTGACGGGGGCCTCTTCCCGCGTCCAGGCCTGAGGTCCCTGATGTAGTACCCGGGGTCCATGTCCAACACCAAGGGCTCAATGCGTTTGTTGGAGGCGTAGTGGTAGCGGCGTGGCAGGTCGGGTCTCAGGAAAGCACGGAGGCCCTCTCTTGCGCATGAGAGCTCTTCTACCAGTTGTTCTGCTGTGCCTGGAGTACGAGAGGGATTTGATTCTCCAGGTAATCCTCACTTAAAGTCCCCTAATTTTAAGTTACTTAATTATTACTATGTTAAGTAATCTATTTATTAGTTATTTCACACCAACACCAAACACTCCAATGAAATTAATGAAAGCATGTTATCCACCGGGAACACAATTTTTATGCTATATTATCATACAGGTTGGGGATCAAGGCGTTTGGCGATAGATAGATAGTTAACCCGGGAGCTGCGGGAAGACTCTTAAGAGTTCCCCCGGCGGACTGCGGGAAGACTCTCCTGAGTAAGTAAAATTAAAAATCAACTTTTGACATCGAAAAAAAAATATTTGTTTTATTTTTATTTTTTTATTTGTTTATTTTTGTTTGGCCCCTGGGCCATGCAAAATCTAAGTCCTCTACCTCCCCTCCTTCCCCACTTTCCTCCTATCCCTCAGTTATCACCTATTTTCCCTATTATTCCCTTATTCTGAGGTATATTTTCGTGCTAACATTAGCGAGTTGCAAGCAGGGTGTTGTCATCACTGATGGCAATCGAGTGCAAGAGAGAGAGAGAGAGTATCGATCGACTGTGTCGCAGTGGCCTTGGGGAAAATTGGCGGGAAGGTAGCTTGCCTCACCCATACATTATACAACTCGCGGGCTATATCTCCGATTTTGACCATCCAAACGCTGTTTTCACTCGTTTTATTGTTGTTTCAGGTTAATACCTTTATAATCAACCCATAATAGGCACATATGGATAATTATTAATGCTATTAATGGTACAATGAATATTTTAGTGACGGAAACACCTCAAATACGTCAGCACAGGGGGAGGTTTTCAATTACCCCCGTGCGCACTTCAGAGGTTAATCAGAATATAATAGTGAATAATCACAAACAACTTTATGAGAGCTGCTTTACTTAAAGTCTCGTTTTTCAAAAATGTATATTCAGTTTTAAATTAGGAATGACTATTTTAACTCTTGCTATGCTCTTTTCAACTTAAAACTTCATAATAAACTTTCAGCATATTAGTGCATTTCCAATTTATGGAGAATATGGTCCGATGAGATCAAACAGAGAAGCACCGCCGAAAATATGGAAAATAATCTTATAAAAAAATAACCATTAGTTTAGTTGTGGAAGATGCGGAGCTACTTTAACCCTTTCAGGACGTCATTTGAGCCTATTCTGGGATACTATAAAAACTTTGTGACCATCAGGGGTGTTTAGAAAACTTTAGTTTTATTTACTTCAACCTCAGCATTTGTCTTTGAGTTAGCTGTGAGCAGAAAACTAATTTTGGAGAGGTATTTATAAGATTGAGAGAACTCTATTTCTGATTGCTAATCGGCAACCCTGACGTCCATACATGAAAGGGTTGTTAATAAGAAGACAAATTAGAGGATAAAAAGTACGTCACGTAGGGCAGAAATAGGGTATTGTAGGATTTTTTTTTCTTCTATATTCCAACTACTCCCTCTCGGGCATAGGCTGAGAGCCTGTACATTCCACCGCTCAACACGGTGAAGCCTGTGAGGTCTTGTTCCAGTCTGGGGAGTGAGACATGTGAAGCATCCATCATGGTTCGAAGCAGCTCCATCTCTGAAGCGGCTGGTTGCTTTGTTCAAGTGCTTCACCGTCTCACCCTTCCAGACTCAGACCCTCACTCTCAGAACGCCACCTATTGAGCAGTGAACTCGCTAGGCATTGTTCCCCTGTAACATATTTTGAATATGGGAATATTCATACAGTGTTATTTAATCAGGGAACAATGAGGGTATTTTTTTGGCATTTCGGTGGGCTTTGTGGTAATGCACTGATACTAGGTACAGCACAAATTCAATCCCAAGTGACCATGTTTGTTTTTGAAGTAGCTTACCCATTGGACTGGTACTTTCGGATTCATCTTGGAGGAGACCCCCTGAGGAGACAATTTTATTAAGCTGGGAGGGTCTCTGGATATTAAACTGGTACAAACTATCTCAATTATCCCTTTGGCTGCCACAGATACATCCTAAGATTTAATTTGATTTGGAGCTGGCAAGGAAATATTACTGTCCCCAGGACACTGACTCCAGATTGTCCTGGTGGCTGTTACCAGCACTTTAACCCAAGGGTTACCAAGGGGAAGGATCCAGTAGCCCCGGTGCACCCCACCAGAACCAACCACAGGGACGCACCCCGTGAGCGTACACAGCAATACGGCTGTCCTGGTATTATTCGCCTAATGACAGGGCAGCCTCCTGGAGCGCTACCACCAGGTTCAGGCCCCTATACTGTTAGGCGGAAAGTGCCAGTCTGGGAAGCACTATGCACTGCACCCTCTGGATCCCTTCGGCCGGGTTGACCCCAAGGCGCCAGATCAGGGGCCGGAAGGGTAACATTCAATGCCAGTGTGCCGCCATGATGCAACTTGGACTAAAGAATATTGAAGTCCTGCCACAACGCTGCCCACATATAAACACTGTGGCTGACTCTGGTGTAGCACCAAAACAGCACCCAGGTTGGACTAGTAGAGTTCCCTGTGGCTCCTATCTGCTCCTCAACAACAGCTTCGGCAGTGCCACACCCGGGCAGTACCAAATGGAAAAGGCTTCATTATATAGTAATGGCTGTTGGTGCACAAGTCTAGCGCCATCCCCCCTATTAGTGGCCTTTTACGACTGCAGTAGAATGCGAGGGTCATATTCTTTTTATCCTCAACCATGGATGAAGGCCCCTTATCCCCTGGGGGGTAAGGGGGCCTAAGCAAAATATAATTGTCTTGTGATTATGTAATATCCACAAGCTAATGAAAATGGCATCATCGTACTGAAAATCTGAAGGGGTTAATACAGTGGTGTCATATGTGCTGGTGATGTTACCTTGGTCTGGTACTTTGGGGTTAATCCTGGAGAAGGCTCCAGAGAAGACGTGAGCCAGGTCGGTGATGTTAGGCACTATGTCTCGCAGATCAATGACCTTCTCTGGGGTGTTCTCCGCCATTCCGTGATCCGACACAATGAGCAGGTTGACACAGTGCAGGAGCCCCCGGGAACTGAGGCCCTCCACAACACTCCGTACTTGATGGTCTACCCTTGATATTTGTTCATTAACCTGTAAGAATAATTATTCATCTTTGATAAAGTAATCATTATAATATGTCACCAATAGTACAAATTCGAGATATATTGGGATCTGGCTCATGGACTATATACGGAATTAAGTTTATGTTACCTCAGGATCGTCTGGTCCAACGGTGTGTCCCTGGCGGTCGGGTTCGTCAAAG
>JBAKBP010031865.1:0-23889 GCA_037953745.1 Lithodes maja
AGGTAGGCCAGATATATCCCCTGTTCCACACATACACAGGTAGGTAGGCCAGATATATACCCTGTTCCACACATAAGATATATACCCTGTTCCACACATACACTAGGTAGGCCAGATATATCCCCTGTTCCACACATACACAGGTAGGTAGGCCAGATATATCCCCTGTTCCACACATACACTGGTAGGTAGGCCAGATATATACCCTGTTCCACACATACACAGGTAGGTAGGCCAGATATATACCCTGTTCCACACATACACAGGTAGGCCAGATATATCCCTGTTCCACACATACACAGGTAGGCCAGATATATCCCCTGTTCCACACATACACAGGTAGGCCAGATATATACCCTGTTCCACACATACACAGGTAGGCCAGATATATACCCTGTTCCACACATACACAGGTAGGCCAGATATATACCCTGTTCCACACATACACAGGTAGGCCAGATATATACCCTGTTCCACACATACACAGGTAGGCCAGATATATACCCTGTTCCACACATACACAGGTAGGCCAGATATATCCCCTGTTCCACACATACACAGGTAGGCCAGATATATACCCTGTTCCACACATACACAGGTGAGGTAGGCCAGATATATACCCTGTTCCACACATACACAGGTAGGCCAGATATATACCCTGTTCCACACATACACAGGTAGGCCAGATATATACCCTGTTCCACACATACACAGGTAGGCCAGATATATACCCTGTTCCACACATACACAGGTAGGCCAGATATATACCCTGTTCCACACATACACAGGTAGGCCAGATATATCCCCTGTTCCACACATACACAGGTAGGCCAGATATATACCCTGTTCCACACATACACAGGTAGGCCAGATATATACCCTGTTCCACACATACACAGGTAGGCCAGATATATACCCTGTTCCACACATACACAGGTAGGCCAGATATATACCCTGTTCCACACATACACAGGTAGGCCAGATATATACCCTGTTCCACACATACACAGGTAGGCCAGATATATACCCTGTTCCACACATACACAGGTAGGCCAGATATATCCCTGTTCCACACATACACAGGTAGGCCAGATATATCCCCTGTTCCACACATACACAGGTAGGCCAGATATATCCCCTGTTCCACACATACACAGGTAGGCCAGATATATCCCCTGTTCCACACATACACAGGTAGGCCAGATATATACCCTGTTCCACACATACACAGGTAGGCCAGATATATACCCTGTTCCACACATACACAGGTAGGCCAGATATATACCCTGTTCCACACATACACAGGTAGGCCAGATATATACCCTGTTCCACACATACACAGGTAGGTAGGCCAGATATATACCCTGTTCCACACATAAACAGGTAGGTAGGCCAGATATATCCCCTGTTCCACACATACACAGGTAGGCCAGATATATACCCTGTTCCACACATACACAGGTAGGTAGGCCAGATATATACCCTGTTCCACACATACACAGGTAGGCCAGATATATACCCTGTTCCACACATACACAGGTAGGTAGGCCAGATATATCCCCTGTTCCACACATACACAGGTAGGCCAGATATATACCCTGTTCCACACATACACAGGTAGGCCAGATATATACCCTGTTCCACACATACACAGGTAGGTAGGCCAGATATATACCCTGTTCCACACATACACAGGTAGGCCAGATATATCCCCTGTTCCACACATACACAGGTAGGCCAGATATATACCCTGTTCCACACATACACAGGTAGGCCAGATATATCCCCTGTTCCACACATACACAGGTAGGTAGGCCAGATATATACCCTGTGTTACGACCGGGCACTCGGGTACACTAGGGCTCTTACACAGGACTCGAGTATGGCTCGCTGCCACAACGGAAACACACGATCCCAACCCCAGAGTACTGCCAGCCGAACAAAAAACGCCACTACCCTCCAGAGTTCTATCTGCTATAACGGGGTATACAAGAACTTGGTACTAGCGTTTCACACAACAGACTAATAACAAGACGGGAGTTATCTAGTCTGGTCAACAATCAAACAAAGAAGAAAGTACTACAACACTAAAGAATAGTGTTGGCCGAAGCCGAAGTAATCCACCCTTGAACTAAGAACTTAAGAAGTCCTCCACCCTCTACTTCGGATCGGCACTATTACGTTACGTTAAACAATAGTCCTCGAGCATCAAGCAAGGAATCTTCTGATAAGTTAGATGCTTCTCGAATACTCATAAGAAGTAAGTATCGGATTTTGAACAGTAATTTAATGAATAACTCACTGGTAATTAAAGGCTTTAAATGGACATAAGAAGAATTATAAGAATAAGCAATAGGATATGGCAAACATTAAGAAGAAGTACTCCGACAATGCACTGGCAATAGCCTACTAAGATTGTGCTCGTGGGCCACTAATCTCTGAAGTAGCTAAGCGTGCCACACATGAAATCAATAGTGCTTAAACAATAATATACATAAGGAGAAGCTTCAATACTATACTGTATCTGCTGGTCGAGCAAAGTCTAGCTGGGATATCTAAGGTTAAGAGACAATGGCTGAGCAAGCGGCTCGTAGCCTAGCGAGGTCCTTAAGACTGTGCGGCCAAATTACGGTAATTGACGGGATGCTCTCTTGAGAGATCCAGATCACTAGTATCTGGTTCTCTCCTGGCGATCCTCTCAAAGTCAAGCAAATGAGATAGCACAGTGTTGGGTGGCACAGGCAAAAGCCCTCACTCGCAACACAGTGCTAAACTCCCACGGTACACAATCAAAAAGACCCCCTAGGCTTCCCACGTCTCCGTTGCAATTGTGCTGGTTCAACCAACCTAGCACTCATAGGAAATCACAACTCGAGGAACCCTATCCCAGTCTAGCATTACCTAAACCAGCAGAAAACAGGAACATGAATAATAGTACACAGGGAAATACATATACGAGTGCAACAAACATCAATCAATCCTATTCTAGTTAACCCTTCCAAAAATAGGCTATCTAACAGGCACTTATCTCGTGAGAACTCAAGCGATAATACTTTGGCTGACTAAATCTGCACCAAAGGGGTCATTGGTTAAAAAGGGACGAGAAGAGAAGAAAATAGGCTGTTCAGAGAGTAGAGAAAGTTCACATCAGTCGGAAGAATATCGATAGTTGCAAGGGATATGAGAGGTCGCTTTGCCTGATGAGTTCTGAGGAAAATGCGGCGGGACCTCCCTTTTTATACTCGGCCCCGTAGCGAGCATAACGGCAATCATGACGTCACATTCTCTCTCAATCTGGGATCGACAAAGAACTTCCCACGCGCTGAAAGGGAGGAAGGGAGGAGGGAGTGAGGCCTACACACCTCGTGGCGCGCTCACCGGCCGGCGCCACATAACTCTCTCTCTCATCATCATATATAAGTCCCACACACAATACATATATACAATGATATAAAATAGAACTCGTTGACTTAGAAGAAAACAAAATACATATTTATAATACTTATAGTACAACGGCTCACATAAACTAAGTTAGGAAACTCTACACAGACTACAGCCAAAGTTCCTGCCCTGACGATCCTAGCGAGAGTGGGGCCTGACTGGGCGTTCTGTACAGCATGCTCATACTCGACATGCGTCACACCTCCCCCAAGATTTTACTTGCTCAACCCTGAGCTAAAATCTGATATACAGAACCCCATCAAACCCCTCACACCCAGCGACCGCATGGCACTAAAACAACGCTGAGTTTATCACTAAAACACATCTTATAAAAAAAAAATTCACATTTCATAACTCCTCCCAACAATAGTAAAAGACATAATATAATGCTCCCAGAGCGAGCTTACAGCAGCTCAGCCGTTTGATAGTTCGTGGACTACTCAAACCTTATAGGCTATGACAAACTTATACAATTATCTTCATCAAAAAGAAAGAGTTTTTATATGATTTTTATATTTTAATATGTTTTTTTCCGGCTGCACTATAAGGGCAGCCTATTTTTCTTCTATACCAAACGCTCAACAATCCTGCTTTACGACCCAATACGCTGGGCTACAACCGCGAGCCAACAAGCACCAAGCGCAAAATACTACTCAAACCAAAGCAGGAGGCTACCCGTGTGTCAATCTACCCAGGATCATATACCCCTGAACGACCACATGCAACCTCGTTGTCACAACCGGCAATATGGCTTATGTCCAGGTTATATACCAATAACCTTAGTGACCACCTGGTCAGCCTCATATTCCGATTGTGAAACTGGTCCAAGATCTCGAGAGGGTAATGATCTGGGTAAACTACACCGACCGGACCATAGGCTGGAACATAGATCTCGAAATGCCCCAGCGCATCATTGTCCTTTTCACTTTCATTCATCAGGCTCTGACACGTTGCTAGTGCATTCTTAAGTCCGTCAGGCATAACATTGCACTGGTAGGTACTCCCGTCCACAACAAAACCACATACCTCTTTAGCACGCTCGGACAAAGTTACAAGCAACGACCACTCACGACATTCCTTATCCCTCAGACCCTTCGTCCACACGTAATCCAGCTCTGCTTGCACCATAGGCTGTCGAGCAGGATTTATACGGTAGGGAATTAAACTGAGCCTTGCACTATCTCCAGCCTGCATGTCGGATTCTACCCCGTACATCAGGCCTGGAGAAGCAACAAACATGCGAAAGTACTGCCATAGCCTAGTAAATAACTGCCTTGCACTGTCTCCACGAACAACATGCCTAATGCCCTCCCACAACCCAGCCGAGACCGCAGCTTCTAACCTGTAGTCTCCCTCCTTCTCCACCTTCGTCCCTAGAACAGCCAGGTCATGAGAGGGACAATCAGTACCACCCGTGCAGTCACTCCCACAGTTCATTATTGCTAAGGCTTCCCCGCCGATACCGTACATGCGCACCCCCGCATTCCTTGTGACGACATCTGCCTGCGCAGCATCACCGCTTTCAGCGACATGGCCAGATACAGTCGGTCTATGGTAGGGCTGTTGCATTAGACTAGAGCAGCATTGGGAGGCTATGCGACGACCGGGCACTGCGATACCACAGCCGACCTTACCAATCTGCTCAATGTCCTCCTTTTGACCACCACCCTTGGCAGCCATGGGTCGACCCTGACCTGGCAACCATGCCAAAGCCTCGTCGCCCACCTTAAACCACCGAAACAACGAGGCTAACGGTCTTTCAACAGTCACGTGACCTGCCCGTGGAACATCTTGCACCGCCCGAGTTGTGAGACTCAGGGGCTCGGCACAACCAGTGGGGTATGAACCGAGCTGGTGCTGGAGTGCTGCACACTGCTGCTCAGGCAGGTGCTCTAGCGCTTCCACAGCCACCAGACTCGTGTCCCCCGCCCACTGCTCCGCCGAGACATGACAATCCCTACTCTCCTCCACCTGTGCCCTACTGCCCCCCTCTCCTTCTCCACCTTGGCCGCGGCAGACCAACGCAGGGACAGTAGGCTGCTCAGGTGGTTGCCTCACAAACTCCTCCAACAGGTTCACATGACATGCTTCCCCGTCCTCGTGTTTAATCTCGACAGCACCATTACCACACTTCTGAACTTCCGGATCCTCCAACTGCAGTTTACAAATATCTGAGGGAACCAACCTGTCTAGATGCTTCCGAAGCAACCCAAGTCCTTCCCCAATATCAAACTGAGCAACCCTTTTTTCTCTCCGTGTGCAACGTTGCTGCCCCGGAGTCTCTTCCGGCCCTACCTCCTCACTAACTGTGACAGGTCCTGGGGCCTCTCCAGACTCCAACATAGGTGCCAATACTAAATCACCCAGGAGAGCCGCCGAGTCAAAACTCTTAAAACCAACTCCAGCTTTAGCCTCCTCCTGTTGATCGTTCCTCTGCTGGTCTGAAGACGGAGGACTAGGCTGTGACACTTTAGCTGCCCGAGCTCGGGTGACAGCACACGCCATGGGTTGTGCCTGGCACCGCTCGACACACTCTTGTTCTCCCCCACTCACGTCGGCCGGCCTCTCGGCAATGACTAAGGGTAGAACCTCAGAAGCGGGCATTGCAAAGTCGTTGCCGAGAAGAAGGTCGACGCCCTCCACTGGCAGTTTCTCCACAATCCCAACATCCAATTCACGTGCCACACCATCCACCTCCAACTCCAACCGCACCAGCGGGTATGACCGAGTTGCATTAATACCCTGCACCACTACCACCCGAGCCGCATTTATAGGGTAGCCAGTCAAATTGTTCATCAGAGTCTGGGAAGCACCTGTATCACGCAAGACCTCTACTCCATGCTTGCGCCCCGCCCACATCACGCAACCCCGTCCTCTATGGTCGCAAAAAACATCCTGAGCAGGGTTCGAGCCTCTCAGGTGTTTCTGCATTGGCTGTGCCTCAGCCTCTGACGAACTGCCCCGGGCAAACTCAGAAGACTTCGGAGACACACCAATGTTGCAGGCCAAAGACACAGCTGCTGTAGGTGGTTTGCTAGGACAGACTCTTGCAAAGTGCCCCTTTTCATGACAAAGATAACACTCCAACTCCCCTCTGGGCTTCCCTTGGTACTGGGAAGGGCCCGGCCCCTTCTTAAATGGGACGGTGTTAGTCTTGTGGTCAGTCTTGGTATCATAGCTCTTGTACTTGTTTGCATAATGTATATCACTAACTCGGGGGGGTGGGGTGTCACGCCCCTTGTTACCTGCCTCACTACGCTGGGCAGACCCGCACCCACGAATTAATGATAGCCGGAGGTCAGCCATCTCAGCTGCCTCCTGTAGAGTTTTAGGGTTCTTTTCTTTAATAGTTAAAGTCATATCTGCACCAGTACACTTATAAAACTGCTCGAGCAGAAACAGCTCAGTCAACTGTTCGGCCGTCTCAGCTTTCTCAGAACGTGTCCAGTTAGCAAGTGCATCTTTTAAGTCCCGGGCATGTTCAAGAAAGGTCGCCTCCCTAGTCTTCGTAACACCCCGAAACTTCAATCGATATGTTTCTGGTTGCAACTCGTATGCCCGTAGGACAGCTCTCTTCAATACTGGGTAGTCAATGCAAGACTCTAAAGGCAGTGCATCATAAGCCTTCAGACCCTTACCCGTAAGTCTTGAGGAGACTAGAGCTGCCCACTTCTCTTCAGGCCAATTATGCTCCCTACACTTCTTCTCAAAACGATTAAAAAATTCTGTGACTTCAGTTTCACTAAATGCCGGCACCAACTTGACTAAGTGGGACAAGGACTGTTCTCTTACTTGGCCCTCACGGCCCATCCGAATCCCTGTCGACTCTGCACGAGTCTTATCTAAATCTATTTGAGCACAATATTTCTCTGAGTCGTACCTAAGCTCAGCCTCGTGCCTCCTAGTCTCATTCTCCGCCTCAATCTCATGCCTCCTAGTCTCATTCTCCATCTCCTGCCTCCTAGACTCATTCTCCATCTCCTGCTTCCTAGCCTCATTCTCCATTTTAGCAAGCTCGAGTTTAAATATCATCTCAGGAGACAGGCCGGAAGAGGGAGCTGCCACTACTGAAGGAGGGGGGGCAAGAACTGGGGAACCACCATACGCACCGCCCGAGGGCACTCCAATCTTCCAATGCTCATCCCTCTGTGGGAGAGTGCTAACCTCCGGCAACTGAGTGGACGGCACTGTGGGAGTCGAGTGAGAGGGGATCTGGGGAGGAACCCCCCCAAACGCCCTCTCCTCCGAAACCCCATGTCGCCCACGCAACACCCAGGAAATCAGCTCCCCCTTGGACATCCCTCCTACATTGGATAGACCCAAAACCTTGGCTATCAGGTGCAAGCCATAAACATTCACCCCAGTCAGCCTCTCCTCCGTCACATGGTACTGCTTACTCACAAAAAGTCTAGCATCCTCCTCACTAGTTACTAACGGCACCTCCTCAAATAGCATCTCTCGCTCCTCGTCAATACTAGGGCCCGACATACTGAAGTTCACCAAAAAATTCTCGAGACAAAAGTGTTAAACTCCCTTATGTAAGCACTAATTACTAAATTAACCGGAGTCTCTTAAATGCTCTCCTAATTGCCTTACAAAAAAAAATATTCTTCAATATGTACGCTAAAGTACCAACAAACAAATGTTGTACAACTCTGCAAAAAATTATACTGTTCACAAAATCCTAAGCAAGGTCGCCATTTGTTACGACCGGGCACTCGGGTACACTAGGGCTCTTACACAGGACTCGAGTATGGCTCGCTGCCACAACGGAAACACACGATCCCAACCCCAGAGTACTGCCAGCCGAACAAAAAACGCCACTACCCTCCAGAGTTCTATCTGCTATAACGGGGTATACAAGAACTTGGTACTAGCGTTTCACACAACAGACTAATAACAAGACGGGAGTTATCTAGTCTGGTCAACAATCAAACAAAGAAGAAAGTACTACAACACTAAAGAATAGTGTTGGCCGAAGCCGAAGTAATCCACCCTTGAACTAAGAACTTAAGAAGTCCTCCACCCTCTACTTCGGATCGGCACTATTACGTTACGTTAAACAATAGTCCTCGAGCATCAAGCAAGGAATCTTCTGATAAGTTAGATGCTTCTCGAATACTCATAAGAAGTAAGTATCGGATTTTGAACAGTAATTTAATGAATAACTCACTGGTAATTAAAGGCTTTAAATGGACATAAGAAGAATTATAAGAATAAGCAATAGGATATGGCAAACATTAAGAAGAAGTACTCCGACAATGCACTGGCAATAGCCTACTAAGATTGTGCTCGTGGGCCACTAATCTCTGAAGTAGCTAAGCGTGCCACACATGAAATCAATAGTGCTTAAACAATAATATACATAAGGAGAAGCTTCAATACTATACTGTATCTGCTGGTCGAGCAAAGTCTAGCTGGGATATCTAAGGTTAAGAGACAATGGCTGAGCAAGCGGCTCGTAGCCTAGCGAGGTCCTTAAGACTGTGCGGCCAAATTACGGTAATTGACGGGATGCTCTCTTGAGAGATCCAGATCACTAGTATCTGGTTCTCTCCTGGCGATCCTCTCAAAGTCAAGCAAATGAGATAGCACAGTGTTGGGTGGCACAGGCAAAAGCCCTCACTCGCAACACAGTGCTAAACTCCCACGGTACACAATCAAAAAGACCCCCTAGGCTTCCCACGTCTCCGTTGCAATTGTGCTGGTTCAACCAACCTAGCACTCATAGGAAATCACAACTCGAGGAACCCTATCCCAGTCTAGCATTACCTAAACCAGCAGAAAACAGGAACATGAATAATAGTACACAGGGAAATACATATACGAGTGCAACAAACATCAATCAATCCTATTCTAGTTAACCCTTCCAAAAATAGGCTATCTAACAGGCACTTATCTCGTGAGAACTCAAGCGATAATACTTTGGCTGACTAAATCTGCACCAAAGGGGTCATTGGTTAAAAAGGGACGAGAAGAGAAGAAAATAGGCTGTTCAGAGAGTAGAGAAAGTTCACATCAGTCGGAAGAATATCGATAGTTGCAAGGGATATGAGAGGTCGCTTTGCCTGATGAGTTCTGAGCAAAATGCGGCGAGACCTCCCTTTTTATACTCGGCCCCGTAGCGAGCATAACGGCAATCATGACGTCACATTCTCTCTCAATCTGGGATCGACAAAGAACTTCCCACGCGCTGAAAGGGAGGAAGGGAGGAGGGAGTGAGGCCTACACACCTCGTGGCGCGCTCACCGGCCGGCGCCACATAACTCTCTCTCTCATCATCATATATAAGTCCCACACACAATACATATATACAATGATATAAAATAGAACTCGTTGACTTAGAAGAAAACAAAATACATATTTATAATACTTATAGTACAACGGCTCACATAAACTAAGTTAGGAAACTCTACACAGACTACAGCCAAAGTTCCTGCCCTGACGATCCTAGCGAGAGTGGGGCCTGACTGGGCGTTCTGTACAGCATGCTCATACTCGACATGCGTCACACCTGTTCCACACATACACAGGTAGGCCAGATATATACCCTGTTCCACACATACACAGGTAGGCCAGATATATACCCTGTTCCACACATACACAGGTAGGTAGGCCAGATATATCCCCTGTTCCACACATACACAGGTAGGCCAGATATATACCCTGTTCCACACATACACAGGTAGGCCAGATATATACCCTGTTCCACACATACACAGGTAGGTAGGCCAGATATATACCCTGTTCCACACATACACAGGTAGGCCAGATATATCCCCTGTTCCACACATACACAGGTAGGCCAGATATATCCCCTGTTCCACACATACACAGGTAGGCCAGATATATACCCTGTTCCACACATACACAGGTAGGTAGGCCAGATATATCCCCTGTTCCACACATACACAGGTAGGCCAGATATATCCCCTGTTCCACACATACACAGGTAGGTAGGCCAGATATATCGTGAACCCCCCTAACCTCTGTAAGGTCAGGAAGGGCTGGAGCAAATGGGCTGTCCATTTTCCACACACCACACCTATTCCCCGGCTGACCCTTCCCAAATGGTAGACCTATTTAATCGATTACTCTAGTTGCTTGTGAGGTATAGAGCTTAATGTTCAGGAGTGTTGGCCTACTTAAAGGTGGGGGCTCATGGGTTGAGGTAAACACGGAATGATAATCGCCAAGCTGTACATAATTATCTTGCAAAATGCAATGGCGCTGAAATAATTATTAGCAATGGTATAAAGGATTTTATGGATCGTCTACACCGTGCCTGTGACGTCACAAGAGTGTAAGTCCACCACCCAGTCTAGGCTAAGGATACTGGTGTGACGTCACTATGACGTCACAGGCCCGGTATAGACCATCCGCAAAATCCTTTATACCATTGTTAATAATTATTTCAGTGCCATTGCATTTTGCAAGATAATTATGTACAGCTTGGCGATTATCATTCCATGTTTATCTCAACCCATGAGCCCCCACCTTTAAGGGGAGGCAGACCGCTTCTCCCTCATGTTTAGCCCCACTAGTTTTGAGAATATAAAACGTTCGGCCCATTATTTTGGCGATTTTAACACCTTTCGCCCCATTTCGTTGTCAATTTTAAAACCTTTTGTGCCATTTGGGTATCGATTATTTCCTGGCGAGCGATAGCGAGCCTGCTATTTTAAGAGGATCCGGCCTTCGGCCTGGAAATGTTTCTACCGAAAAATGTACACATTATCTTGAAGGGGGGTCTAGGGGGTGTTTTTGGAAGCTTGATGGAGGTCTAGGGAGGAAACTAAAAAAAATATATATGAATAAATGAATTAATAGACCAAACAAACGGCCAGTCTCCCCTTAATTGGAACAGGGTATAATTAGTTTGATCAGGCTTCGGAACCAGGACAATTGACAGACAAATTATAACATGTCTGGTTGGGCACGGGAGAAAGTCTTGATATTAATGTTAATTATATTTTGTTTACACACACACACACACACATACACTCACTCACACACACACACACACACACACACACACACACACACACACACACACACACACACGCTGTTAACACGGAACGATAATACAATAACTTTTCCTAGTTTAACAACTAATAGAAAGACACTCTTATACAGGATTTTATAACTAATGCCACACACTAACCTCTCTCTCTCTATCTCTCACTCACACTCTCACTCTCACTCTCTCTCTCTCACACACACACACACACACACACACACACACACACACACACACACACACACACACACCGACACACACACACTCACTCACTCTCATTCTCTCTCTCTCTCTCAAAGCGGAATATGTAGGTCACACAAATGAATGCCGTTCACCCATTAGGAGTCACCAGCTCATGTGATCAGGGTTCGAGACCAGGACGACTGAAAGACAACACAACACATCTGATTGGCCACGAGATAAAGACTTGGTAGTGCTCAAGCAGGTGTTTGTAGTGAAATGCCCTGTATATTGTTTTATTTTGTTTATTTTTTGTTTTTATTTTATTTTTTTGGTACAGTCGCGCTAATAAGTGACGACTCGGCACCAAGTATCTTTTGATCAATAATTGGTATCAGCAATAGCTAAGCTTCATTTCTTCATATCGAGTGAAATATACAAACATGTTCCTACACATACCCACCCTATTCAACATCTGACAGACATTAATAAAGCACAGAGTAATCCAAACGAGATGACAGCTGGGATACGACTTATTAGGCCGACTATACGGTCGCGCTAATAAGTCATGTCCCAGCTGTCATTACGTTTGGGTTGCTCTGTGCTGTATTAATGTCTGTCAGATGTTGAATAGGGTGGGTAAGTGTAGGATCAAGTTTGTATATTTCACTCAATATGAAGAAATGAAGCTTCGATATTGCTGATACCAATTATTGATCAAAACATAATTGGTGCCGAGACATAACTTATTAGCGCAACTGTACCTATTCTATCTATTCATCTATCGCCAGACGACCTGATCATGTTGTTTGGTAGAGCGCATATCTCCACCTACAGTACGTTGGCTGATTCCTTTTTCATTGATAATTTTTGTATGTATTCATTATTTTTCTAGTTTCCTCCCTAGACCTCCATAACATTTTCTAGTTTCCTCCCTAGACCTCCATAACATTTTCTAGTTTCCTCCCTAGACCTCCATAACATTTTCTAGTTTCCTCCCTAGGCCTCCCATAACATTTTCTAGTTTCCTCCCTAGACCTCCATAACATTTTCTAGTTTCCTCCCTAGACCTCCATAACATTTTCTAGTTTCCTCCCTAGACCTCCATAACATTTTCTAGTTTCCTCCCTAGACCTCCATAACATTTTCTAGTTTCCTCCCTAGGCCTCCCATAACATTTCTAGTTTCCTCCCTAGACCTCCATAACATTTTCTAGTTTCCTCCCTAGACCTCCATAACATTTTCTAGTTTCCTCCCTAGACCTCCATAACATTTTCTAGTTTCCTCCCTAGACCTCCATAACATTTTCTAGTTTCCTCCTTAGACCTCCATAACATTTTCTAGTTTCCTCCCTAGACCTCCATAACATTTTCTAGTTTCCTCCCTAGGCCTCCCATAACATTTTCTAGTTTCCTCCCTAGACCTCCATAACATTTTCTAGTTCCTCCCTAGACCTCCATAACATTTTCTAGTTTCCTCCCTAGGCCTCCCATAACATTTTCTAGTTTCCTCCCTAGACCTCCATAACATTTTCTAGTTTCATCCCTAGACCTCCATAACATTTTCTAGTTTCCTCCCTAGACCTCCATAACATTTTCTAGTTTCCTCCCTAGACCTCCATAACATTTTCTAGTTTCCTCCCTAGACCTCCATAACATTTTCTAGTTTCGTCCCTAGACCTCCATAACATTTTCTAGTTTCCTCCCTAGACCTCCATAACATTTTCTAGTTTCCTCCCTAGACCTCCATAACATTTTCTAGTCTCCCTACGACCTCATACATTTTTTCAGTTTCCTCCCTAGACCTCCATAACATTTTCTAGTTTCCTCCCTAGACCTCCATAACATTTTCTAGTTTCCTCCCTAGACCTCCATAACATTTTCTAGTTTCCTCCCTAGACCTCCATAACATTTTCTAGTTTCCTCCCTAGACCTCCATAACATTTTCTAGTTTCCTCCCTAGACCTCCATACATTTTTCTAGTTTCCTCCCTAGACCTCCATAACATTTTCTAGTTTCCTCCCTAGACCTCCATAACATTTTCTAGTTTCCTCCCTAGACCTCCATAACATTTTCTAGTTTCCTCCCTAGACTTCCATAACATTTTCTAGTTTCCTCCCTAGACCTCCATAACATTTTCTAGTTTCCTCCCTGGACCTCCATAACATTTTCTAGTTTCCTCCCTAGACCTCCATAACATTTTCTAGTTTCCTCCCTAGACCTCCATAACATTTTCTAGTTTCCTCCCTAGGCCTCCCATAACATTTTCTAGTTTCCTCCCTAGACCTCCATAACATTTTCTAGTTTCCTCCCTAGACCTCCATAACATTTTCTAGTTTCCTCCCTAGACCTCCATACATTTTCTAGTTTCCTCCCTAGACCTCCATAACATTTTCTAGTTTCCTCCCTAGACCTCCATAACATTTTCTAGTTTCCTCCCTAGACCTCCATAACATTTTCTAGTTTCCTCCCTAGACCTCCATAACATTTTCTAGTTTCCTCCCTAGACCTCCATAACATTTTCTAGTTTCCTCCCTAGACCTCCATAACATTTTCTAGTTTCCTCCCTAGACCTCCATACATTTTTCTAGTTTCCTCCCTAGACCTCCATACATTTTTCTAGTTTCCTCCCTAGACCTCCATAACAGTTTCTAGTTTCCTCCCTAGACCTCCATAACATTTTCTAGTTTCCTCCCTAGACCTCCATAACATTTTCTAGTTTCCTCCCTAGACCTCCATAACATTTTCTAGTTTCCTCCCTAGACTTCCATAACATTTTCTAGTTTCCTCCCTAGACCTCCATAACATTTTCTAGTTTCCTCCCTAGACCTCCATAACATTTTCTAGTTTCCTCCCTAGACCTCCATACATTTTTCTAGTTTCCTCCCTAGACCTCCATAACATTTTCTAGTTTCCTCCCTAGACCTCCATAACATTTTCTAGTTTCCTACCTAGACCTCCATAACATTTTCTAGTTTCCTCCCTAGACCTCCATAACATTTTCTAGTTTCCTCCCTAGACCTCCATAACATTAAACAAAAAATTAGATCCCCTTTCTAGATTAATTTGTACATTTTTCGGTAGAAAAATTACCCGGCCGAAGGCCGGTTCTTCCAACATTACAGGCTCACTATCGTTCGCCAGGGAAAAAATCGACACCTAAACAGCAATAAAGGTCTAAATATTGACCAAGAAATGGGGCGAAAGGTCTTATAATCGACTAACTAATGGGGCAAACATCTTAGCATCTGAAAACTAATGGGGCTAAACATGAGGCCCATCCCCCCTTAAAGGATGTGTTGTTTTCTATGTGCATGAAGGAGACAAAAGGCTGACTGCCTGTAACGAGTGTCTCCCTCAAAGCAAGAAGAGTAACAGAGAGCCAAATTCAAGGGACATGGGGGTCAAAATGCCTGGACACACGAAGTTTAAAGCAGTCTAAGTCATAAGATGAAGGAAAGATTGATTTGATTATCGGAGAGAGTTACAGAGTTCACTAGTTGAGTAGAAGAAAGACTGATAACATTTACTAGTTCTTGGGTTGGAGAGCTGGACATAATAGGAGTGGGACTATGATAGAAGGCAGGTGCCTCGCACTCGCCGCACTGAGAGACCTCTGAAAAACACAGATGGTTGTAATAGCGAGAGTAGAGAGAAAGAGATGCAACATTGCGGCGTGTAGAAAAAGATTGTACGGAACTAGTAAGACGGGGGGGGGGGGGGGAGTTGATGAGACGAAATGCGCTTGACTCTACTCTTTCGAGATGTGCGGTATGGGTGGAACCTCCCGACACATGCAAAAAATACTCGATATGTGGGCACACTGTGCCCCTATACAGAGCAATAAGCCGTGCGGGGGTGAGGAGCCCACGGAGATGGTTGAGCACACCTAACTTTTGTTTTAGCATGAGTGGTAATATGATCTTTCCAAGAAAGGTCGGATGAAAAAGATACACCAAGAATGTTTGAGAGAAAATGAAGAGTTGATTTGTGTATTGTTGAAGAATAATTGGTAGTTTTGTGGAAGATTGTGACAGTTAGTTAAATGGAGAATTTGGGTCTTGGAGGTATTGAAAGTGACAACAGGTTCTCTGCCCCAATCATAAATAATTGATAGATCAGAAGATTGGCGTGGCATGATCCGGATCACCTCCTAAATTCCATCACTTCTTCCTTGGCACATATCCTATCTGCCCACCAAATGTCGTGAAAATCTCTGGATCGCCTCTTAAATTGAATAACTTCTTCCCTGGCACATATCTTATCTGCCCACCAAATGTCGTGAAAATCTCTGGATCGCCTCTTAAATTGCATCACTTATTCCCTGGCACATATCTTATCTGCCCACCTAATGTCGTGAAAATCTCTGGATTGCCTCTTAAATTGAATAACTTCTTCCCTGGCACATATCTTATCTGCCCACCAGATGTCGTGAAAATCTCTGGATCGCCTCTTAAATTGAATCACTTCTTCCCTGGCACATATCCTATCTGCCCACCAAATTTCGTGAAAATCTCTGGATCTCCTCTTAAATTGAATCACTTCTTCCCTGGCACATAACCTATCTGCCCACCAAATGTCGTGAAAATCTCCGGATCGCCTCCTAAATTGCATCACTTCTTTCTTGGCACATATCATATCTGCCCACCAAATGTCGTGAAAATCTCTGGATCGCCTCTTAAATTGAATAACTTCTGTCTTGGGGCAAATCGAATCTGCCCACCAAAGTTCGTGAAAATCAGTTCATAACTTTGTGACATATCTTGTTAACAGACAGACAAACTGGGGCGAAAACCAAACCTTCCCTAAACTTCGCTGGCAGAGGTAATGAACTGGAGTAAAACAAATAAGCTCGACACATAAAAGCATAACATAGTAAGGGGAGGTTTTTAGTTAGTTCTCTAGACCTCCATCAAACTTAAAATTACACCCCTTAGACCCCCTTTCAAGATAAATTTGTATATTTTCGGTAGAAAAATGTACAGTACATAAATTACAGGCTCACTATCGCTCGCCAGGACAAAATGGACACCTACTGTACTGTAGATGGCACGAAAGGTCTTAAAATTTACAAAAATGGGGCGAATGTTCTTAAAATCGCCAAACTAATGGAACGAACGTCTTAAAATATCTAAAGCAATGGGACTAAACATGAGGGAGAAATGGGTCCACAAAATAATCCCTAAGTGGAAATCACCTCTTAATGGGCGTATTTATTTGCTCATTTATGGATTTTTTAATTATTTCTTATTTAGTTTCCTCCCTAGACCTCCACCAAGCTTAAAAAAACATCCGCCCAAGACCCTCCTTCAAGATAAATTTGTACATCTTTCGATAGAAACATTTCCCGCCCAAAGGCCGGTTCCTCTTAAAATACAGGCTCGCTATCGCTCGCCAGGAAAAAACTCGACCCCTAAATGACACAAAATCTTATTGCTGGCAAAGAAATGCTGCGAAAGGTCTTAAAATCGCCAAACTAATGAGTCGAACTCCTAAAAATCTGAAAACTAATGGAGCTAAATACGAGGGAGAAGGGGGTCTAGAAAAAAGGACCCATCTCCCCTTAACATATAAAGGCATACCCGGTAACATATTAATTTATACAGTACATGAACAATCATTTAAGAACATAAGAACATAAGAACATAAGAAAATGGGAGTCTGCAGAAAGCCGATTGGCCTAAGCAAGGCAGATCCCTGTCCCACACAACCCCAATTACAAAGCCCAATTATAGGCTCAACACTCTAATACCCTGAGGATCATCTTACCAAAACGGTTAGAGATTAACGCAGGATTACGGGGGTCTGCAGAGCGCTGATTGGCCCAACCCTGCTGATCCCCCTTCACACCCAACCCTTCTCGTCCACATGCTTATCCAATTTTATCTTAAAGCTCCCTATCGTTTTTAATCCCACTATAGCACTTGGTAGTCCATTCCACCCATCTACAACTCTGTTACCAAACCAATATTTGCCTATATCTTTTCTGAAACGAAATTTATCTAATTTGAAACCATTGGTACGAGTTCTTTCGCTATCACTGAGCTTTAGTACATTTGTCATGTCCCCTTTGTTAATCCCACTAACCCACTTGAACACCTCTATCATATCCCCTCTAACTCTGCGTCTCTCTAACGAATGTAAGCCTAATTTCTTCAACCTTTCTTTATACGGAAGATTTCTAATATTATGGATCATTTTTGTCATTCTACGTTGTACTCTCTCCAATGAATCTATGTCCATTCTGTAATAAGGACACCAAAATTGAACAGCATAATCCATATGGGGTCTCACTAATGACAAGTAAAGTTTTAAGATAACATCAGCAGTTCTGTTACTCACACTCCTTGAGATGAACCCGAGAATCTTGTTTGCCTTGTTTCGAACGCTTATACACTGTTGTCTAGGCTTCAAATCATTGCTAACAAACACACCTAGATCTTTCTCACAATTCGAGTTTTCTAATTCCACATTAGCTAGTTTATATTTAACATTTGTATGCATCTTCCCTATCTTTAATACCTTGCATTTGTCAATGTTAAACTTCATCTGCCAATTTTCTGACCATTCGTGTAAGGTATTTGTGACGCACCCAGTGCGTGGCAACTTAACCTGAGTGTACTCCTTGGTACTCCACTGTGCCGCCGCGGTGCGGTGCCGCTGTGCCGCAGTGCCGTGCTGGCTGCTTATATTGAGTGTGACAACGTATAACTATGTTCTTTGTATCTCTGCAAAGGTCTCGTCATGTGCTAACCAGTGGTGGGTTTTGTTTTAAGCCATGTCGAGACCTTCCATTTAATATGTAGTATCAATAGAGAAGTTGATAGATAAGACAATAGGAATTCAGAGAGAGAGAGTGAGTTAGACTTCAGAGCGAGAGGGTAGCAATGCGCCACGCTGCCGGGGGGGGTGGTTGCCAGACGTATGGACCGGTTGGCAGCCTTGCGTTTATAGCTAGGTGCGACAGGGTTGGTACTCCATTGCCGCCTGCCTATGCTGCCTGGGCTGCCCATGTTGTCGTACTGCACATTGCCTGGAGGCTCGCTGTGTGTTCCATGATCAGGTTGCCTAGAACCTTTGAGATTCTAACATCCCTTGCCCTCTCTCCCAATTTCTCACGGTTGCACTCTTTCTCTCTGACGACATTACTCTCATTTCATTCTTCTCTCTATTTAAATGCATACCCTTCCCTTGAGGTCCTAAAGGAGTTTCAGCACTCACCTCTCGTATTACTCTTAGGACAAGCATATATTTACATGTATTAGATTTAAGGGGTTAATGTGAACAGCGATCTTCTTGATGAGGATAGTTGGTGAACGTTCTACATGTTCACGAGTTATATGCCCAGCTCATCATCCAATTTGTGACTAGACTAGTGCCATGTGTAAGAGCCCGACCATGCCCAGGAGTTGTCTGTAGAGGGGCGAGGACTTAGCCTTGATTTGCCTACCGAGCCAGGAGCGAGTGCAGTACCAGAGACTACAGCTCGCTCGTAGTGCCGGTATAGTAGAGTAACGTAATTTATCTGTCCTTGTGTTCTCTGCAGTCTTTTCCTGGGTTCTCGCTTTCGGTGCTGGGACTCGTTGTTCCTGTGACTTGGCCTGCTAGCTAGAACACATGGGGATGATGAGTGGGTGATATCTTTATTTTACTATGCATTGCAGCTCTCTTTAAGTTTATGTATATAACACTTTACAATACACATTACTCACACACAAGACAACACTATTAATACTTTCATGTATCAATTAACTGCACTGTCGTTTTGCTGCTGTGTCCGGAGTTCCGTTGCGTAGGGCGCATACGGACTCAGAGGGGAGACAGAGTGAGAGAAGCGAAGTAGCCTATGCGGTAGTAGGCTACCGGCGCAGTACTGTTGCCTGCAACCTTTTAGTTATTCCAAGTATAGATTCATTCTTATAATAAGTGACTACTATTTATGTTCCTTCCATGTGTATTATTAGGTATCTACTGGATCATGAACATCTTGTATGCTACATGCTAGTGCATGTTAGTAGGGGACAGTTATTCTAGTGCACGCGCTTTCAAGTAGGCGTGTACATTTGTCATTTAGCATTTCACTGTCATACCTTTAGCCTGCTTCTATTCTACATTATTAGAGGCTTAATATTAACGTAGTTTCTTGAGTATTGCATTTCTTTAGTAATAACGTAACCTATAAATGTCTGAGGGAGTTTAGCCTCATAGCCTACCCCTGTTGTACACTTTCGCCGAGTTAAGGTACCTCGTTACCATAGACGATAACTCTGTAGGGCGTTGGTGCTTTTGTTGTCTGGAGCATATAGTATTTGGGACTGGAATCGAGCGTGTCGTTGTCACATAAGCCATTTCTGTCCTACGATCAAGAATCCCGAATATGTATTGCCGATCCAGCCGTAACAAAATGGCGACCTTGCACAAGATTCAGTAGTATCCTATCACATGTTTTTTGGAGAACTATTCTATGCTACCTAGTAAAGCTGGCTAGAATTTTCTTGCATATTGGAGGAATTTTTATTGTGTCATTATTGTATTGGTGGACTTGCAGATTGTTTCGTTAGGGGTGTCTAGAGTAGAGTCATTCAAGCATCTTTAACATTTTGTGAGTCGAGACTGCAATTAGTAATAAGCACTTCTTTTTTTTTATGAACAGCAATTGTATAACCAGCACTATGTCTAATGACTCATCATTTACGGGGGAGGATAACACGGTACAGCCTAGTGACCAGCAAGTACAACAGATATTTAGGGAGGGGAGTGTTATAAGTGGAGAGAGGGATGCCCGGGCATTTTTGCAGACACCTTTGACCGAACAGCGCCTGCAGGCTATTGATTGTTACGGTCTTCGCTGTTTAGCCACGGTTTTGGGGCGGGACTGTCCTGACAGTTGGCCCAAGAAGAATTTGGTGGCATGTTTGTTGGGTGATGGCGATGGGGCGGTGGGTGGAGTGGGGTCTTGGGGGGTTCCCTCCAAGCCTCCATTCCACTCTACCCCTGAGCTGGGCCCTCAGCCAGCGAGTCTTAGCACGATGCAGCAGGAGGGTTCTCAATGGCAAGCTGGCTTACCCGTAAACACGTCTCGGTGTGGATCCCCCATTTTGTGCTCTCCCCCCCCAGGCCTGTCTCCTGAGATGTTATTTCAGCTAGAACTAGCTAAGTTTAAGCTGCAGGAGACTCAGATACAACAGGCTAGTATAGAACGGATTAAGCTGCAGGAGACTCAGATACAACAGGCTAGTATAGAACGCATAGAGGTTGCTAGAATCCAAGCCAATCAGGATGCAACCAGGTACCAGGCTGAAATGGATGTCGAGAAGTCTAGAGTAGAGACCACGGGGCGTCATCTCGGTGGTGGGCACCGGGTTACAGACTCACTTTCGCATTTAATTAAGTTAGTACCCGCATTTGATGAGACAGCAGTGACTGAGTTTTTTGCTCGTTTCGAAAAGAAGTGTCGTGAGTATGACTGGCCGGAGGTTAAATGGGCAGCATTAGTTTCATCACGTCTAGTGGGTAAGGGGTTGAAAGCCTACGATGCACTGTCACTGGACGAGAGTGTAGTGTATGGACTGGTGAAGGAGGCTGTGCTCCGGGCCTACGAACTGCAACCCGAAACTTATAGATTGAAGTTCCGTGGCGTGAATAAGAAGAGCGACGTCAGTTTTATGGAGCACGCACGGGACTTAACAGATGCAGGTAATAACTGGTTTCGGTCCGAGCACGCAGAGTCGGCTGAGGAAATTAAGCAACTTTTCTATCTGGAACAGTTTTACAAATGTACTGGAACCGATCTAACGCTGAACATTAAGGAAAAATGTCCCAAGACAGTAGAGGAGGCTGCCAAGATGGCAGACTTCAGATTATCATTGATTCGTGGTTGCGGTGCCGCTCAGAGGGCTGAGTCAGGGCAGAAGGGGCGCTATACCCCACCCACCAGAGTTTTCGATAATAACAAATCCTATGACACACATAACCACACTAAATGCATTGCACCTAATAACACCTACAAACACAAGCCTCTCCCGTTTACTAAAGGTCAGGCCCCTTCTTCGCCCGCACAAGGGAAGAAGCCCATTGGGGATGTGAAATGTTACAAATGTCAGAAGCTAGGCCATTATTCACGTGAGTGCCCTAGTAACACTCCCGCTAAGCCGGTGTCATTGGTTCACAGTATCGGTGTGTCTCTGAAGGCTGCAGCAACTGCCCGGGGTAGGTTGTCAGCAGCTGAGGCACACGCGGTAAAGAAGCGTACGGAAGGCTCGACACCTGTCCGGGACACTTTCTGTAGCCATCGGGGGCACGGGTTTGTGAGCTGGGGGAGTGAACTACGGAGGGTTGACTTGCTGAGGGATACGGGGGCTTCGCAAACTTTGTTGAGGAACTTCACAGGGAAACCGATAAATGCGGCCAGAGTTGTTGTGGTGCAGGGTATAAATGCTACGAGGTCATACCCACTTGTGAGGTTGGAGTTGAGAGTGGGAGAGGTGTGCAGGGAGCTGGATGTAGGGATCGTTGAGTGTTTGCCAGTTGAGGGCGTCGACCTTCTTCTCGGCAACGACTTTGCGGTGCCCACTTCCGGGACTCCACCCTTAGTCGTTGCCGAGAGGGCGGCCGACGTGGATGGTGAGAATCGGGAATGGGTTGGGAGGTGCCAACAGGATGAGATGGCCTGTGTGGTAACCCGATCTCGCTCTGCGGCTCCTGCACAGCCTAGCACTCAACCTCGGGGACAGTGGAGGAAGGATCAGGAGAAGGTTGCTAAGGGCAGGAAAAGGGACATTGATTCTGCTGCACTTCTCGGTGATTCGGTACTTGGACCTATAATAAACACGGGAGTTGACTCTGGCCCAGATATGGTGTGTAACAAGGCAGAGTTGGGTAAGACTTCGCGTGAGGCAAGAGCTGTAGCGAGAGCCACTAAGGCAGTAGAGCCTACTAGCCGGGGTAATGTCTTATTACAAAACCATCTTGATGCATTGACGCCCAGGGACATTAGTGAGCAGCAGCTGCAAGACGCTAGCCTAGCTCGTTATAGCAATGGTGCCATAGAGTTGGAGGAAGATGGGGATGCGAAGCCGGGAGATTTCTTTAGGCTCAACAGGATATTGTACCGCAGATTTCTAGACCCCAAATCGAAGTGGGAGGGCGGTGCGAGGGTAGTAGACCAGGTGGTTGTTCCAAATAAGTATAGAGAGTCCTTATTGTGTCTGGCGCATGATGTGCCGGTGGCGGGTCATTTGGGGGTAACAAAAACATTGGCGGCATTGGGCAGGTTTTTCTGGTGGCCTGGGGTCAAGGCTGATGTCTGTGCATGGGTGGCTGGGTGTGCGACCTGCCAGACAACGGGGAAGCCTAACCAGACAATCCCGAAGGCACCTTTGTTTCCCATACCTGTCACCGGGCCTCCGTTCAGCAAAGTTGTAGTAGATTTGGTTGGTCCTTTCCCGCCTACTAGTAGTGGCAATAAATTCCTGTTGACAATCATGGATGTGGCTACGAGATACCCGGACGCATACCCCATGAGAAACGGCTCGGCAAAGGCAGTTGTTAAAAACTTATTATTGTTCTGTTCCCGTTATGGATTTCCACGTGAGGTGCAGTCAGACCAGGGGAGCAATTTTACATCCAAATTGTTCAAGCAAACCCTTCAGTTGCACGGTATATGTTCTGTAGTGTCGTCAGCCTACCATCCCGAGAGTCAGGGAGTCTTGGAGCGGTGGCACTCGACCCTGAAGAGTATGCTACGCTGTTACTGTGCAGAACATGACACTGATTGGGATTTGGGTCTGCCGTATGTTCTGTTCGCTGCACGTGAAGTCCCAGGAGAGAGCCTGGGGTTCAGTCCAAATCAACTAGTCTTTGGCCATAATGTGAGAGGACCTTTAAGTATGGTGAAAGAGATCTGGGAGGGCGAAGAGAAGCCGGGGTCTGTACTTAAATATATCCTTGAGAGCCGGGAGAGACTTATAGGTTGCATGGCAGCGGCAGGTAATAACTTGGTTAATGCACAGGCGGTCATGAAGCACCAGTATGACGCCAAGGTGAAGCTTCGGGAGTTTTCGGTGGGTCAGGAGGTAATGTTGCTTTTACCTTTGCCTGGACACCCCCTTTCTGCCAAGTTTATTGGGCCGTATGTGGTGGCTAAGAAACTGTCCGACCTTGATTATCTCGTTGCAACACCTGACCGTAGAAAAAAACATCAGTTATGTCATGTTAACCTCATGAAAGAGTATGTGAGACGCCCCTCAG
>JBAKBP010031866.1:0-23889 GCA_037953745.1 Lithodes maja
CAGTAGATACCTAATAATACACATGGAAGGAACATAAATAGTAGTCACTTATTATAATAATGAATCTATACTTGGAATAACTAAAAGGTTGCAGGCAACAGTACTGCGCCGGTAGCCTACTACCGCATAGGCTACTTCGCTTCTCTCACTCTGTCTCCCCTCTGAGTCCGTATGCGCCCTACGCAACGGAACTCCGGACACAGCAGCAAAACGACAGTGCAGTTAATTGATACATGAAAGTATTAATAGTGTTGTCTTGTGTGTGAGTAATGTGTATTGTAAAGTGTTACATACATAAACTTAAAGAGAGCTGCAATGCATAGTAAAATAAAGATACAACCCACTCATCATCCCCATGTGTTCTAGCTAGCAGGCCAAGTCACAGGAACAACGAGTCCCAGCACCGAAAGCGAGAACCCAGGAAAAGACTGCAGAGAACACAAGGACAGATAAATTACGTTACTCTACTATACCGGCACTACGAGCGAGCTGTAGTCTCTGGTACTGCACTCGCTCCTGGCTCGGTAGGCAAATCAAGGCTAAGTCCTCGCCCCTCTACAGACAACTCCTGGGCATGGTCGGGCTCTTACACATGGCACTAGTCTAGTCACAAATTGGATGATGAGCTGGGCATATAACTCGTGAACATGTAGAACGTTCACCAACTATCCTCATCAAGAAGATCGCTGTTCACATTAACCCCTTAAATCTAATACATGTAAATATATGCTTGTCCTAAGAGTAATACGAGAGGTGAGTGCTGAAACTCCTTTAGGACCTCAAGGGAAGGTTATGCATTTAAATAGAGAGAAGAATGAAATGAGAGTAATGTCGTCAGAGAGAAAGAGTGCAACCGTGAGAAGTTGGGAGAGAGGGCAAGGGATGTTAGAATCTCAAAGGTTCTAGGCAACCTGATCATGGAACACACAGCGAGCCTCCAGGCAATGTGCAGTACGACAACATGGGCAACCCAGGCAGCATAGGCAGGCGGCAATGGACTACCAACCCTGTCGCACCTAGCTATAAGCGCAAGGCTGCCAACCGGTCCATACGTCTGGCAACCACCACTCCGGCAGCGTGGCGCGTTGCTACCCTCTCGCTCTGAAAACTAACTCACTCTCTCTCTCTGAACTCCCATTGTCTTATCTATCAACTTCTCTATTGATACTACATATTAAATGGAAGGTCTCGACATGGCTTAAAACAAAACCCACCACTGGTTAGCACATGACGAGACCTTTGCAGAGATACAAAGAACATAGTTATACGTTGTCACACTCAATATAAGCAGCCAGCACGGTACAGCGGTACAGCGGTACCACACAGTGGCGGTACAGTGGAGTACCAAGGAGTACAATCAGGTTGCGTTGCCACGCACTGGGTGCGTCACAGCCCCCCCAAGATTTTAGATAATCGACCTTAGAAGCATTATCAAAATCTGACAGGCAACCAACCGACCTGCTACCCTTAGCTGCCACTAATTGCAAAAGGTGCACAACAACTGAAGTGTGAATTATACATAAAACACAATATCGCATGCATCATGCTACAACAATAAAGACTTACAAAACTAAAAAAAAAAATTCTCGTTTATTTTATTGTTTTATAATCTTTTTGGACGGCGTTATGATAGCCTAATTTTACTCCTGCTCAACCCACACACCGTGCACGACTATCCTGGATCATCAACCCTTGATAGACAATCTGCTATCACGTTCTCACTCCCGGCAATATGCTGAATGTTGAGATTATACTCTTGGAGCATTAGGGACCACCTGGTCAACCGCATATTCCGATTGTGAAACTGATTTAGGAATTTCAAGGGATGATGGTCCGTATAAATCGTCACTACCGGGCCGTAGGCTGGAACATAAACTTCGAAATGTTTGAGCGACAAAACGATAGCAAGAAGCTCCTTCTCTATAGTCGAGTAATTCCTTTGTGCCGAATTAAACTTGCGAGAAAAGAAGCTCACTGGGTGTTCCAAGCCCTCGGAATCAGTCTGCAGTAACACTGCCCCGGCACCCACACCGCTGGCATCAGTCGCCAGCTGAAAACTCCTGGAGAAGTCTGGGGCTCTCAAAATCGGATGTGTACACAGCAGGTGCTTGACTAGGTCGAAAGCCCTCTGACACTCCGCAGCCCAACAGAACTTCACTGACTTCGACAGTAGATCAGTTAACGGTGCTAAGACAGTAGAGTATCCCCGGATGAAGCGCCTATAATAGCCTATCATACCTAGGAACCGCATGACCTGGCGCTTAGTGGTGGGCCTGGGAAACATATTGATAGCCTGTATCTTGCTCAGGGGGGGGCACACCCGGCCTAACCCGACCACGAAGCCAAGATACTGCACAGTAGCCTTTACAAACTCGCACTTCCTCAGGTTCACCACCAGCCCAGCATCGTGCAACTTCCCAAACAGGGTCTCTAAGTGCCTTAGGTGATTTTCAAAATTGTCATCATACACTATCACGTCATCAAGGTAGACCGTGCAGTTAGGGATTTCGTCACAAATATCGTTCATCAGGTTCTGAAACGTGGCAGGTGCGTTCTTAAGCCCATAAGGCATTACGTTACATTGGTAGGTCTTGCCATCTACCACAAAACCACAAACTTGCTTAGCTCGGTCCGACAGGGGTACTTGCCAGTAACCTTTTACAAGATCAATTTTAGTAAGGTACTTTGCATTCCCTATCTTGTCCACGCTGTCGTCAACTCGAGGCAAAGGGTAAGGGTTGGTAGTGGTCAAGCCATTTAGCCTACGAAAATCTATGCAGAACCGCACCTTGCCGTCAGGTTTTGGCTGCAACGTGACGGGTGATGTCCACTTCACATAACCTTCAGTGATCATCCCTCTCTCAACCATGTACTTTAACTCCTCCCGTAAAGCTGGCAACTTTACCGGGGGCACACGGTAGGGCACTGACTTGAAGGGCACATTATCACCGACGTCCACGTCGTGCGTTACCTGAGTAGTGAGACCTGGGTGTTCGGCGAAAACAGAGGGGTATGACCTGAACAGGCCTAGGACAGCAGCACCCTGGTGCTCAGGCAGGTGACTTACAGCTTGCCTAGCCTCTTGTTCAGTATTCCCCGCCCACTGTTCCGCGGAAATGACACAGTCCCAGCTATCCTCCTCAGCAGCATGACTGTCCCCACCTCCTTCTCCACCCTGGCCGCTGCAGGCCAGCACAGGGACAGTGAGAGGCTCTGAGGGGCGTCTCACATACTCTTTCATGAGGTTAACATGACATAACTGATGTTTTTTTCTACGGTCAGGTGTTGCAACGAGATAATCAAGGTCGGACAGTTTCTTAGCCACCACATACGGCCCAATAAACTTGGCAGAAAGGGGGTGTCCAGGCAAAGGTAAAAGCAACATTACCTCCTGACCCACCGAAAACTCCCGAAGCTTCACCTTGGCGTCATACTGGTGCTTCATGACCGCCTGTGCATTAACCAAGTTATTACCTGCCGCTGCCATGCAACCTATAAGTCTCTCCCGGCTCTCAAGGATATATTTAAGTACAGACCCCGGCTTCTCTTCGCCCTCCCAGATCTCTTTCACCATACTTAAAGGTCCTCTCACATTATGGCCAAAGACTAGTTGATTTGGACTGAACCCCAGGCTCTCTCCTGGGACTTCACGTGCAGCGAACAGAACATACGGCAGACCCAAATCCCAATCAGTGTCATGTTCTGCACAGTAACAGCGTAGCATACTCTTCAGGGTCGAGTGCCACCGCTCCAAGACTCCCTGACTCTCGGGATGGTAGGCTGACGACACTACAGAACATATACCGTGCAACTGAAGGGTTTGCTTGAACAATTTGGATGTAAAATTGCTCCCCTGGTCTGACTGCACCTCACGTGGAAATCCATAACGGGAACAGAACAATAATAAGTTTTTAACAACTGCCTTTGCCGAGCCGTTTCTCATGGGGTATGCGTCCGGGTATCTCGTAGCCACATCCATGATTGTCAACAGGAATTTATTGCCACTACTAGTAGGCGGGAAAGGGCCAACCAAATCTACTACAACCTTGCTGAACGGAGGCCCGGTGACAGGTATGGGAAACAAAGGTGCCTTCGGGATTGTCTGGTTAGGCTTCCCCGTTGTCTGGCAGGTCGCACACCCAGCCACCCATGCACAGACATCAGCCTTGACCCCAGGCCACCAGAAAAACCTGCCCAATGCCGCCAATGTTTTTGTTACCCCCAAATGACCCGCCACCGGCACATCATGCGCCAGACACAATAAGGACTCTCTATACTTATTTGGAACAACCACCTGGTCTACTACCCTCGCACCGCCCTCCCACTTCGATTTGGGGTCTAGAAATCTGCGGTACAATATCCTGTTGAGCCTAAAGAAATCTCCCGGCTTCGCATCCCCATCTTCCTCCAACTCTATGGCACCATTGCTATAACGAGCTAGGCTAGCGTCTTGCAGCTGCTGCTCACTAATGTCCCTGGGCGTCAATGCATCAAGATGGTTTTGTAATAAGACATTACCCCGGCTAGTAGGCTCTACTGCCTTAGTGGCTCTCGCTACAGCTCTTGCCTCACGCGAAGTCTTACCCAACTCTGCCTTGTTACACACCATATCTGGGCCAGAGTCAACTCCCGTGTTTATTATAGGTCCAAGTACCGAATCACCGAGAAGTGCAGCAGAATCAATGTCCCTTTTCCTGCCCTTAGCAACCTTCTCCTGATCCTTCCTCCACTGTCCCCGAGGTTGAGTGCTAGGCTGTGCAGGAGCCGCAGAGCGAGATCGGGTTACCACACAGGCCATCTTATCCTGTTGGCACCTCCCAACCCATTCCCGATTCTCACCATCCACGTCGGCCGCCCTCTCGGCAACGACTAAGGGTGGAGTCCCGGAAGTGGGCACCGCAAAGTCGTTGCCGAGAAGAAGGTCGACGCCCTCAACTGGCAAACACTCAACGATCCCTACATCCAGCTCCCTGCACACCTCTCCCACTCTCAACTCCAACCTCACAAGTGGGTATGACCTCGTAGCATTTATACCCTGCACCACAACAACTCTGGCCGCATTTATCGGTTTCCCTGTGAAGTTCCTCAACAAAGTTTGCGAAGCCCCCGTATCCCTCAGCAAGTCAACCCTCCGTAGTTCACTCCCCCAGCTCACAAACCCGTGCCCCCGATGGCTACAGAAAGTGTCCCGGACAGGTGTCGAGCCTTCCGTACGCTTCTTTACCGCGTGTGCCTCAGCTGCTGACAACCTACCCCGGGCAGTTGCTGCAGCCTTCAGAGACACACCGATACTGTGAACCAATGACACCGGCTTAGCGGGAGTGTTACTAGGGCACTCACGTGAATAATGGCCTAGCTTCTGACATTTGTAACATTTCACATCCCCAATGGGCTTCTTCCCTTGTGCGGGCGAAGAAGGGGCCTGACCTTTAGTAAACGGGAGAGGCTTGTGTTTGTAGGTGTTATTAGGTGCAATGCATTTAGTGTGGTTATGTGTGTCATAGGATTTGTTATTATCGAAAACTCTGGTGGGTGGGGTATAGCGCCCCTTCTGCCCTGACTCAGCCCTCTGAGCGGCACCGCAACCACGAATCAATGATAATCTGAGGTCTGCCATCTTGGCAGCCTCCTCTACTGTCTTGGGACATTTTTCCTTAATGTTCAGCGTTAGAACGGTTCCAGTACATTTGTAAAACTGTTCCAGATAGAAAAGTTGCTTAATTTCCTCAGCCGACTCTGCGTGCTCGGACCGAAACCAGTTATTACCTGCATCTGTTAAGTCCCGTGCGTGCTCCATAAAACTGACGTCGCTCTTCTTATTCACGCCACGGAACTTCAATCTATAAGTTTCGGGTTGCAGTTCGTAGGCCCGGAGCACAGCCTCCTTCACCAGTCTATACACTACACTCTCGTCCAGTGACAGTGCATCGTAGGCTTTCAACCCCTTACCCACTAGACGTGATGAAACTAATGCTGCCCATTTAACCTCCGGCCAGTCATACTCACGACACTTCTTTTCGAAACGAGCAAAAAACTCAGTCACTGCTGTCTCATCAAATGCGGGTACTAACTTAATTAAATGCGAAAGTGAGTCTGTAACCCGGTGCCCACCACCGAGATGACGCCCCGTGGTCTCTACTCTAGACTTCTCGACATCCATTTCAGCCTGGTACCTGGTTGCATCCTGATTGGCTTGGATTCTAGCAACCTCTATGCGTTCTATACTAGCCTGTTGTATCTGAGTCTCCTGCAGCTTAATCCGTTCTATACTAGCCTGTTGTATCTGAGTCTCCTGCAGCTTAAACTTAGCTAGTTCTAGCTGAAATAACATCTCAGGAGACAGGCCTGGGGGGGGAGAGCACAAAATGGGGGATCCACACCGAGACGTGTTTACGGGTAAGCCAGCTTGCCCTTGAGAACCCTCCTGCTGCATCGTGCTAAGACTCGCTGGCTGAGGGCCCAGCTCAGGGGTAGAGTGGAATGGAGGCTTGGAGGGAACCCCCCAAGACCCCACTCCACCCACCGCCCCATCGCCATCACCCAACAAACATGCCACCAAATTCTTCTTGGGCCAACTGTCAGGACAGTCCCGCCCCAAAACCGTGGCTAAACAGCGAAGACCGTAACAATCAATAGCCTGCAGGCGCTGTTCGGTCAAAGGTGTCTGCAAAAATGCCCGGGCATCCCTCTCTCCACTTATAACACTCCCCTCCCTAAACATCTGTTGTACTTGCTGGTTACTAGGCTGTACCGTGTTATCCTCCCCCGTAAATGATGAGTCATTAGACATAGTGCTGGTTATACAATTGCTGTTCATAAAAAAAAAGAAGTGCTTATTACTAATTGCAGTCTCGACTCACAAAATGTTAAAGATGCTTGAATGACTCTACTCTAGACACCCCCAACGAAACAATCTGCAAGTCCACCAATACAATAATGACACAATAAAAATTCCTCCAATATGCAAGAAAATTCTAGCCAGCTCTACTAGGTAGCATAGAATAGTTCTCCAAAAAACATGTGATAGGATACTACTGAATCTTGTGCAAGGTCGCCATTTTGTTACGGCTGGATCGGCAATACATATTCGGGATTCTTGATCGTAGGACAGAAATGGCTTATGTGACAACGACACGCTCGATTCCAGTCCCAAATACTATATGCTCCAGACAACAAAAGCACCAACGCCCTACAGAGTTATCGTCTATGGTAACGAGGTACCTTAACTCGGCGAAAGTGTACAACAGGGGTAGGCTATGAGGCTAAACTCCCTCAGACATTTATAGGTTACGTTATGACTAAAGAAATGCAATACTCAAGAAACTACGTTAATATTAAGCCTCTAATAATGTAGAATAGAAGCAGGCTAAAGGTATGACAGTGAAATGCTAAATGACAAATGTACACGCCTACTTGAAAGCGCGTGCACTAGAATAACTGTCCCCTACTAACATGCACTAGCATGTAGCATACAAGATGTTCATGATCCAGTAGATACCTAATAATACACATGGAAGGAACATAAATAGTAGTCACTTATTATAATAATGAATCTATACTTGGAATAACTAAAAGGTTGCAGGCAACAGTACTGCGCCGGTAGCCTACTACCGCATAGGCTACTTCGCTTCTCTCACTCTGTCTCCCCTCTGAGTCCGTATGCGCCCTACGCAACGGAACTCCGGACACAGCAGCAAAACGACAGTGCAGTTAATTGATACATGAAAGTATTAATAGTGTTGTCTTGTGTGTGAGTAATGTGTATTGTAAAGTGTTACATACATAAACTTAAAGAGAGCTGCAATGCATAGTAAAATAAAGATACAACCCACTCATCATCCCCATGTGTTCTAGCTAGCAGGCCAAGTCACAGGAACAACGAGTCCCAGCACCGAAAGCGAGAACCCAGGAAAAGACTGCAGAGAACACAAGGACAGATAAATTACGTTACTCTACTATACCGGCACTACGAGCGAGCTGTAGTCTCTGGTACTGCACTCGCTCCTGGCTCGGTAGGCAAATCAAGGCTAAGTCCTCGCCCCTCTACAGACAACTCCTGGGCATGGTCGGGCTCTTACACATGGCACTAGTCTAGTCACAAATTGGATGATGAGCTGGGCATATAACTCGTGAACATGTAGAACGTTCACCAACTATCCTCATCAAGAAGATCGCTGTTCACATTAACCCCTTAAATCTAATACATGTAAATATATGCTTGTCCTAAGAGTAATACGAGAGGTGAGTGCTGAAACTCCTTTAGGACCTCAAGGGAAGGTTATGCATTTAAATAGAGAGAAGAATGAAATGAGAGTAATGTCGTCAGAGAGAAAGAGTGCAACCGTGAGAAGTTGGGAGAGAGGGCAAGGGATGTTAGAATCTCAAAGGTTCTAGGCAACCTGATCATGGAACACACAGCGAGCCTCCAGGCAATGTGCAGTACGACAACATGGGCAACCCAGGCAGCATAGGCAGGCGGCAATGGACTACCAACCCTGTCGCACCTAGCTATAAGCGCAAGGCTGCCAACCGGTCCATACGTCTGGCAACCACCACTCCGGCAGCGTGGCGCGTTGCTACCCTCTCGCTCTGAAAACTAACTCACTCTCTCTCTCTGAACTCCCATTGTCTTATCTATCAACTTCTCTATTGATACTACATATTAAATGGAAGGTCTCGACATGGCTTAAAACAAAACCCACCACTGGTTAGCACATGACGAGACCTTTGCAGAGATACAAAGAACATAGTTATACGTTGTCACACTCAATATAAGCAGCCAGCACGGTACAGCGGTACAGCGGTACCACACAGTGGCGGTACAGTGGAGTACCAAGGAGTACAATCAGGTTGCGTTGCCACGCACTGGGTGTGTCACAATATATATATATATATATACTAATATACTATATATACAGTATATATATATATATATTTTTTTTTTTTTTTTTTTACAGCAAGCTAAATTTGTGTATTTTTCGATAGAAAAATGTCTCTGGCGAAGCCGGATTCCTCCATACAATGCTGGTTTTTTATCGCTCGCCAGGAAAAAATCGACACCTGGATGGGGATAAACGTCTTAAAACAGTTAGCTGAATGGGGCCGAATGGATACAAGCCAGAGAAAGAGAGACAAATAGAAAAATAGAAGACAAAAAAACAGGTGACCCTCCTTAACATTAATCATCAATTACAAACCCCAATGCACTTGAATGTATCTCAGGAAGAGCTCTGACTCCCACAGATCTCTCCCAAACTGAATACAATTGCCGACTTGCGAGTTTCGTTCTATTAGGAAGTTGGAGCTGTAGATATCGATAATTACCAGAATTTTCAAATAAATTGCGGTTGTAGTGCTTATAAAAATACACAAAACTAAATCAAACACACCATTTATCCATCAGAAACGTACATTATTATTGCATGTCTGTTTAATATCGATGTTCACGGCTCCAACTTCCTTATAGCCTGAAACTCGCAGGTGGTCAATTGACTAGGGATATCCAGAATAAAAGCAAGAGAGGCAGGGTCATATTATGGAATGGTTCAATCAAATGAATCATATGGAATGGTTCAATCAAATGAATCATATGGAATGGTTCAATCAAATGAATCATATGGAATGGTTCAATCAAATGAATCATATGGAATGGTGCAATCAAATGAATCATATGGAATGGTTCAATCAAATGAATCATATGGAATGGTTCAATCAAATGAATCATATGGAATGGTTCAATCAAATGAATCATATGGAATGGTTCAATCAAATGAATCATATGGAATGGTTCAATCAAATGAATCATGTTCGTATTTGTTGGGCATGTAGTTTACGATCATTCTGTTTACGAACATACAGTCATACAATCCAACACTCGAGCGAGCAGGCAATTAACCCGTTCAGTACCAGTGCCGTCCTTTTCATCATATTTTGGCAACTGTTAGACGACTTTATTCAGCTTAGGAAGGACCTCTAGCAATAATAAGCCTTCTAACTATCTCAACCAACCCTCTCATCCAACTACTACAGATCCTTACTAAGCTGCACAATATCGTCTAAATATAACTCGAATACAATATAACACACGTCGCTGGTACTCAATATAACACACGTCGCTGGTACTCAATATAACACACGTCGCTGGTACTCAATATAACACACGTCGCTGGTACTCAATATAACACACGTCGCTGGTACTCAATATAACACACGTCGCTGGTACTCAATATAACACACGTCGCTGGTACTCAAAGGGTTAACTATGTGGATGATAGAATTATTGAACAAAGTAAACAATTACGCATTACATACGCTTTATAATCTATATTTTGTATTAACTTCACCACAACACCAAACACCTCCAATGAAATTAATGAAAACATATATGTGATCCACCGGGATTCGAACCTGGGTTATCACACACATATTTTTAAACACTCTTAACCATTACACCAGCGAATGTACACCACTAAAATGTACATGTAGTTTGAAATATGTTCTGTTAGAGGGAATTACTGCTGATGTGTGTGAGTTTATTACTGCTGATATGTGTGAGTTTATTACTGCTGATATGTGTGAGTTTATTACTGCTGATATGTGTGAGTTTATTACTGCTGATATGTGTGAGTTTATTACTGCTGATATGTGTGAGTTTATTACTGCTGATATGTGTGAGTTTATTACTGCTGATATGTGTGAGTTTATTACTGCTGATATGTGTGAGTTTATTACTGCTGATATGTGTGAGTTTATTACTGCTGATATGTGTGAGTTTATTACTGCTGATGTGTGTGAGTTTATTACTGCTGATGTGTGTGAGTTTATTTTATGTAATTGCTTGTTTCTGGATGGTTTGCTTTTTGATGGTGTTTAAGGGGGTCACCTGTTTTTGTTTTATCTTTCTCTCCGTTTCTCTCTTTCCCTGGCTTGTATCCATTCGGCCCCATTCAGCCAACTGTTTTAATACGTTTATCCCCATCCAGTTGTCAATTTCTTCCTGGCGAGCGATAGCGAGCCAGCATTGTATGAAGAAATCCGGCTTAGCCGGAGAAATTTTCTATCGAAAAATATACAAATTTAGCTTGCTGTCAAAAAAAAAAAAAAATATGCTGGCTCGCTACCGCTCACCAGGAAAATATTGACACGTGGATGGGGGTAAACGTCTTAAAACAGTAGGCTGAATGGGGCCGAATGGATACAAGCCAAAAAAGAGGGAGAAAAAGAGAAAAAAATAAAACGAGGTGGGCTCCCTTAAAAATAGTATGTTGATGTACAGTCGTCGTCAGTGATATGTGTACCATAATATTCGGGACAGCAATTATGACCCACTGACGAAGTACTCTTGACAACTTGATTGCACCACATTAGTCGTACTATTGCGTTTCTGTAACCATTGCTCTCTCTCTCGTGCATAGCATTAGGTGGTGTTCAAAAGTATACATGTCCGACACTGTACGCAAACCAATATTTCCAGGCACACACACACACACACACACACACACACACATACACACACACACACACACACGCATACACACACACACACACACAGGAGGTGTGGTGGAGTGGTCTTGCCACTGGCCTGGTAATCCAAAGGTCCCGGGTTCAAATCCCGATGTATCAATGGGAAGATATTATTGGGATGGAATTTGTGCTGTACCTAGTATCAGTGCATTACCACAAGCCCACCGAAACGTCAATAAAATACCCTCATTGTTCCCTGATTAAATAGCACTGTATGAATATTCCCATATTCAAAATATGCTACAGGGGTGCAATGCCTGGTGAGTTATCTGCTCAACAGGTGGCGTTGTGTGTGTGTAAGTGTGTGAGTCCGAGTGTAGGGGGTGAGACAGTGAAGCACGGGAACGAGATGGCTTCAGAGATGGGGTCGTTTCGGGCCATGAGTGAGCACCATGCCTCATGTGAAGGCAAGATGGCAGGTGCTCGTTGTACTCTACGTGCTTCACATGTCTCACTCCCTAGACTGGGAACAAGACCTCACGGGCTTCACTGTTCATTGTAAAGCGGTGAATGTTAAGGCTCTCAGCCTATGCCCGAGAGGAAGTAAGTTGGAATATAGAAAAAAAAAAAAAAAAAAAAAAAAAAAAAATATACTTAATAAGTGTATATATATGGGGAGGTATGGTAGAGTCGTTATGCCACTGGACTGGTAATCCAATGGTCCCAGATTCGAATCCCGATGTATAAATGAGAAGATATTATTGGGATGGAATTTGTGCTGTACCTAGTTTCAGTGCCCACCGAAAAGTAAAACAAAAATACCCTCATTGTTCCCCTGATTAAATAGGATTGTATGAATATTCCCATATTCAAAATATGCTACAGGGGAGCAATGCCTAGTGAGTTCATTGCTCAATAGGTGGCGTTCTGAGAGTGAGGGTCCGAGTCTAGGTGGTGAGACAGTGAAGCATTGGAGTGAAGCAGCTTCAGAGATGTGGCTGCTTCGAGCCGTGGGTGGGCAACCGTGCATCTTGCGAAGGCAAGATATCGGAGAATGGTTGCATCCCAAAGTGCTTTACATGTCACACACCCTAGACTGGAACGAGACCTCACGGGCTTCGCCATTCCAAGTATGGTTGAATGTACAGGCTCTCAGCCTATGCCCGAGAGGGAGTAGTTGGAATAAAAAAAAATATATATATATATATATATATAATTATATCTCAACTATTACATATTGCATATTCAATAGCCAAATCTGATGCTAATTGTGACATTAGGCATTATTGTGATGCATAGACGAACCAGTTATATATTTTTCCATTAATTATCGAGAAATCAGGTGCTAATGGAGTACACCTTTCGCCAGGTTGTAAAATAGAATCCAGCAGTTAGATACACGTATTTATATCAGTCTATCTTTGTATTTATTTGTCAGTGACGAACAAATATGCAGAGTAAACCTAGTAATTGACTTATGGTAACAAACAATGGTGTAGCTCAATAATAACATAGTAGACTAATATAAATAAAAGAAGCGACGAGAGCGTATGTCCAATTACTTTTGAAATATGTTGCAGAGTGCATCCTATATATTGTTGCTAAAATAAGGTTGATGTTGTTAATAGTGACGCATGGATTCCCGATATCCGATTTTAATTTGGTTTTCAGCCATTCATATCTGATTTAGCTAGAGATATACGAGTGTTTCGGATGAATTGTGAATCTCCATTAATTAATTCGGTATAAATTCGGCATATGTTTGCCTGGATACTCATATAAATTATATTTGTTTTTTCCGTGAAAGAGTTACTAATTTCTTAGTAATTGTTGAGCTCATCGTGTTTTCATTTCAATTAAGATATTATAAACAGTTATCTGGCAACCACTATAGTCATATATATATATATTTTTGCTTTAATGAATCACGGTAAACAAATCGAGCCCCTGACTATAATAGAATAAGACCTATAGTCCATTCATTAAAGGTAGGCAAAACATCGTGATCCCTGACCTCTGTTACTCAAAAAGGGCTAAAACAAATAGGCTGTAAATGTCCACAGCTATTCCCAGGTTGACCCTTCCTTAATGGTAGACATATTAGCTCGATTACTCTAGTCGTATATGAGTTGTTGTTGTTGTTGCTGTTCCCAGGCTGTCTGGCCGAACAGCCCCAAGGCAAGGCCAAGGCCATAACCGAGCGCCCCCACAGAACCCTCCCTGCCTACCACAAAAAAGCCTGGGTGACCGAAGCCGCCCACAGGCGAGGAGCTGAGGAGAGTGCAGAAATGCCCTGGATACCGAAAACCCACCGAAGGCTCTGTGCTCCTCAGCAATTATGAAGGGAAAGCTGAGTAACTGTTATAGAGGTTAGTGGTCAAGATGTTTGGCCTACCTATAACGAATGGACTATAGTATAATATAAAGATGTTATGGCTTGGGTGCTTATGTTCTGGGTGTGATGTCCCGAGTTCGAATTACGGGAGGACCATAATTATGCTTTCATTAGTTTATTCAAGTACATTGGGGTTTGTAACTGATGATTAATGTTAAGAAGGGGGACGGGGGGGGGGGGGGGGGTACTTATATGTAATGTACACAAGGTGGCGCACAATTCGGCTCCCATCTGGCAGAAATTGGCAACACTGTCTTTCTATACATACAGTATGTGTAGCCAGACGGGAGACTGCATGAACCGTCCTATGGATATTTGATTTTAATGGGAGATAGGTTGCTTTTTTAGACCCCCTTCTCTCTCATGTTAAACCCCATTAGTTTGCAGATTTAGAGATGTTTACTCATTAGTTTGTCGATTTTAAAACTTTTCGCCCCATTTCTTTGTCAATATTAAGACCTTTCCTGCTATTTAGGTGTATTTGTTTTTGTTTCCTGGCGAACGATAGTGAGCCTGTAATTTTGGAAGGGCCGAAGTGCCGGGAAAATTTTCTACCGAAAAATGTAGCAGTAGTAAGCTAAATATACTGTACACACTGTATATAAACAATTATAAGTTAATTCATTTCTTCCTATTCCTATGCCCTTATATATAAACAACAACTAATATAGTCTTTAAAAAAAAAACTGTAGATCTTAGCTCCTGTAGGCATGGGCAGAAGGGATTGTAGGCATGGGCAGAAGGGATTGTAGGCATGGGCAGAAGGGATTGTAGGCATGGGCAGAAGGGATTGTAGGCATGGGCAGAAGGGATTGTAGGCATGGGCAGAAGGGATTGTAGGCTTGGGCAGAAGGGATTGTAGGCATGGGCAGAAGGGATTGTAGGCATGGGCAGAAGGGATTGTAGGCATGGGCAGAAGGGATTGTAGGCATGGGCAGAAGGGATTGTAGGCATGGGCAGAAGGGATTGTAGGCATGGGCAGAAGGGATTGTAGGCATGGGCAGAAGGGATTGTAGGCATGGGCAGAAGGGATTGTAGGCATGGGCAGAAGGGATTGTAGGCATGGGCAGAAGGGATTGTAGGCATGGGCAGAAGGGATTGTAGGCATGGGCAGAAGGGATTGTAGGCATGGGCAGAAGGGATTGTAGGCATGGGCAGAAGGGATTGTAGGCATGGGCAGAAGGGATTGTAGGCATGGGCAGAAGGGATTGTCACCACCTAATTGTTCCCCGCCCTTCTCACCGCGGCGCCCCTGGACATCCTTCCTTCCTTCCTTCCTTCCTCCTGCAGGACGGTTAAGGGGAGAGGGGTCGGTTTTATAGACCCCCTTCTTCCTCATGTTTAGCCCCATTCGTTTTCAAATGTTTGCCCCATTAGTTTGTCGATTTTAAGATCTTTCGCCCGATTTTGTTATCAATATTAAGACCTTTCGTCATATTTAGGTGTCTTTTTTCCTGGCGAACGATAGTGAGCCTGTAATTTAAAGATAACACCACTGGTAACTTGACTTGACCTTGTCGAAATTAGTCTTAACTTATTTTATTTCCACTTATATAACCTATCACTAGAAGTACTGTAGGTTGTCAATATAACACGATAAGCTATTTAGTCTTATCTACAGCAGCTATCAGTACTGTATACAATGTAGTACAGTGCATTACATAGTACAGTACTATTTACAGTATAGTACAGTATTTGGAGGAACAGTTACGTTACGCCAACCACCAATCCTAAAAACTGAATGAGCTATGATATACAACTAGGCACCATTAACCATTGCTCTCTGGTTCGTATCAGTCGGTAAGAAGTGTCCATATACTGTATGTGACCGAGACTGTACGAGTATCAAATAATTCACCCCCCCAACTCACCTGCACACAAGTATCAAATAATTCACCCCCCCCCCAACTCACCTGCACACAAGTATCAAATAATTCACCCCCCCAACTCACCTGCACACAAGTATCAAATAATTCACCCCCAACTCACCTGCACACAAGTATAAAATAATTCACCCCCCAACTCACCTGCACACAAGTGACTAGAAACGTGTGAATATGTACCTGTTGTATATACTGTACTATATGAAATACAAATAACAATTGTCGGTTTATTGTTCACGTGCAGAAAGTGAGGCTGAAATTCTACAGAGTTTCTTAACTATGAGGTGACATACTTCCAATACAGACTACCTTACATACACTCCACACCTATAACCTCACCTCCACCCTCATATCTATACCTCATACTCCACACCTATAACCTCACCTCCACCCTCATATCTATACCTCATACTCCACACCTATAACCTCACCTCCACCCTCATATCTATACCTCATACTCCACACCTATAACCTCACCTCCACCCTCATACTCCACACCTATAACCTCACCTCCACCCTCATATCTATACCTCATACTCCACACCTATAACCTAACCTCCACCTTCATATCTATACCTCATACTCCACACCTATAACCTCACCTCCACCCTCATATCTATAACTCATACTCCACACCTATAACCTCACCTCCACCCTCATATCTATACCTCATACTCCACACCTATAACCTCACCTCCACCCTCATATCTATACCTCATACTCCACACCTATAACCTCACTTCCACCCTCATATATATACCTCATATTCCACACCTATAACCTCACCTCCACCCTCATATATATACCTCATACTCCACACCTATAACCTCACTTCCACCCTCATATATATACCTCATACTCCACACCTATAACCTCACCTCCACCCTCATATCTATACCTCATACTCCACACCTATAACCTAACCTCCACCCTCATATCTATAACTCATACTCCACACCTATAACCTCACCTCCACCCTCATATCTATACCTCATACTCCACACCTATAACCTAGCCTCCACCCTCATATATATACCTCATACTCCACACCTATAACCTAACCTCCACCTTCATATCTATACCTCATACTCCACACCTATAACCTCACCTCCACCCTCATATCTATAACTCATACTCCACACCTATAACCTCACCTCCACCCTCATATCTATACCTCATACTCCACACCTATAACCTCACCTCCACCCTCATATATATACCTCATACTCCACACCTATAACCTCACTTCCACCCTCATATCTATACCTCATACTCCACACCTATAACCTCACCTCCACCCTCATATATATACCTCATACTCCACACCTATAACCTCACCTCCACCCTCATATTTATACCTCATACTCCACACCTATAACCTCACCTCCACCCTCATATCTATACCTCATACTCCACACCTATAACCTCACCTCCACCCTCATATCTATACCTCATACTCCACACCTATAACCTCACCTCCACCCTCATATCTATACCTCATACTCCACACCTATAACCTCACTTCCACCCTCATATATATACCTCATACTCCACACTTTAAATGCAGAACACCCAGCATACACTTCACACCTATAACTTCACCTTTGCCCTCGTACCTACAGCTCTATATTATATCGTATTTCATACTTCAAATAGAGAACACCACATATACATTCCACACCCCAAACGTAATCTCCTCCATATTCACAGTTTTATACCTCCTTCTCCTTCATGCTTAGCCCCATTAGTTCTGAGAATTTTAGACGTTCAGTCCATTAGTTTGGCGATTTTAACACCTTTCGCCCCATTTCGTTGTCAATTTAGGTATCGATTTTTCCCTGGCGAGCGATGGCGAGCCTGTAATTTTAAGAGGCGATCTCTATAACAGGCAACAGGTAACTCCATACACCTATCATGTACTTTAAGCTATAACTTGACTTCCACCCTCAAATCTATACCTCATACTTCATACTTCAAATACAAAACACCTAACATAACATAACGCCACACCTCAAGTACAGGACACTTTATGTTTACTTCACACTCATACATTCCGTTCCACCTTAACCCTTTCGAGCTCCAATACGTGTCTACGTTCTGTTTTCTGGCTACTATTAGACGATTTTATTCAGATTAGTAACGGTATACGGAAGTCAAAGGGTTGATTGAGATAGTATTTACCCTTTTAATACCCACAGATCCTTCCTAAGCTACATAAAATCGTCTAATGCCAGCCAAAATAAACTGCTAAAACGCGTCAGAGCTTCAAGGGGTCAATATCCAATATTGAATACCCGACACTTCAAGTACAAACTACGTAACATGCACTCAACACCCATAACTACGTAACATGCACTCAACACCCATAATACGTAACATGCACTCAACACCCATAATACGTAACATGCACTCAACACCCATAATACGTAACATGCACTCAACACCCATAATACGTAACATGCACTCAACACCCATAATACGTAACATGCACTCAACACCCATAACTTCATCTTAAGGGGAGGCAGACCGTTTTTCTGGACCCCCTTCTCCCTAATGTTTATCCCCACTAGTTTTGAGATTATAAGACGTTCGGCCCATTAGTTTGGGGATTTTAACACCTTTCACCCCATTTCGTTGTCAATGTTAAGACCTTTCGTGCCATTTAGGTGTCGATTATTTCCTGGCAAGCGATAGCGAGCCTGCAATTTTAAGAGGAATCGGCCTTCGGCCGGGACATTTTTCTGCCGAAAAATTTACAAATTTATCTTGAAGGGGGTCTAGGAGTGTTTTTCTAAGCTTGATGGAGGTCTAGGGAGGAAACTAAAAGAAAACATGAACAAATTAATTATTAGACCAAACAAACAGCCTCCTTCCCCTTAATATTCTTCATAGCCACAGCTCTAGGCCCCCCCACATACTCCACGCTTCAAACACAAAACACCTTACATGCAATTCACACTCGCAAGTCTCACCTCCACCCTCATTACCGCAACTCTATCCTTCACACACCATTCTTCAGCAAGCCATTATATTCTATTTCCTATTGTGTATACTCAGGTCCAATCCCCACTTTTCCTATTTTTGTTTTTGTTCAGCAAGCCATAGCCCACGTAAACTATTGGTAGCGCCAACCAACTTGACAATAATCTTGTTCCCTGACCGCTATGTAACTCAAAAGGCCCTAGAGCAAACTGGATGTAAAATCCACACCTATTTCCTGGTGGACTCTTCCCAAATGGTAGAAACGTCAGCCGGATTGCTTTCATTCATTTCGAGTTATATGAAGTTAAGGAGCCAAAATTATTGTCAAGTTGGTTGGCGCTACCTATAACGCCAATCAAGGACACCACACCTTATCTCAAGTCTACTTTATATCGAATCCCAACGATAACACAGACATGTATTAGCAAACTGTATTCTTGTGTACCACCAATCATTTTCTGTATATTTCATGTGTCTGATAGGAGGCTAGGAGCCTTTGAATCAGCACACTTAACCCTCTCCGACATATTTCGCGATTTTGAGCCGATTAGGGATACTTTAAAGCCTTTGTTACCATCAGGGGTATTTAGAAACCTTTAGTTTAGTTACTTCAACCTCTGCAGTTGTCTTTGAGTTAGCTGTGGGCAGAAAACTAATTTTGGAGAGGTAATTATAGGGGTGAGAGAACTCTATTTCTTATTGCTAATCTGGCCACCTCTGTGTCATATGAGTCTGAAGGGGTTAATTATGCCGATTTTAAACTTCGCGCATGTATAGTCTATTCACTATAATTAAGCTAGAAATGTTGACCGGTAACTTTTGTAACCTGTATTACTTACGGTATATTTATAATACCAATAAGGTACAGAAACAGTTAAGGGGGCCCACCTAGTTGTTTCTCTCTTTCCCTATCTCTCTGGGTTGTATCCATTTGGCCTAATTCAGTCTACTGTTTTAAGACGTTTGTCCCCATATCCAGGTATCGATTTTTTCCTGGCGAGCAAAACCGAGCCAGCATTTTTTTTTTGACAGCAGGCTAAATTTGTAAATTTTTCGATAGAAAAAGGTCACCTGCGAAGCCGGGTTTCTCCATACAATGCTGGCTCGCTATCGCTCTCCAGGAAGAAATCGACACCTGGATGGGGATAAACGTCTTAAAACAGTAGGCTGAATGGGAATGAATGGATACAAGCCAGAGAAATAGAGAAAAGGAGAGAAAAAAAGCAGGTGACCCCCCATAAGACTTGTAAATCCAGACCACGTTACAGTCATTCCACACCCACAACGCAACCACACAGTAACACCAGCATACCCATTCCCTCACACAACACCCTACATTGACACACTACAGCCCTCCCATCAACCGAAGAACACCTGCCTATTCTCCAACTAAGCACAACTTCACTCTGTAATCAGAACTCAATCCCATACCTATCCTCCCACATTCCCACCCTCCCACATTCCCACCCTTCCACATTCCCACCCTCCCACATTCCCACCGTCCCACATTCCCACCCTCCCACATTCCCACCCTTCCACATTCCCTTACACCCCTTCTCCCCCTAACACACACACACACACACACACACACACACACACACACACACACACACACACACACACGCACCGAGCGGGAAAGAGACATTTGGGCAAGTCTCCTAACGGTGTAGCCTCTGTTCACCTGACAGTGTAAATAGGCACCTGGTATAAGTGTACTAAGTTGTGACGTCCCCTCTGGGGTTTGGTGGTCTGTTATTACACGGTGAGACTGGTATCGTACAGATCAACCCAAGCCTTCGATTTTAGATGTCGCCAATTAACTGATTACAGACAACACTCACATCCACAACCAATGATACACTAACTGTGACTAACACATGACATGCATTTCATGCAATACATTCCCAGTTAAGGAGGCGCGATAATAAAGAGCGTGAAGCTCGCAATGCGTAGAATCGCCTTGACAAACAAGTTCGGTGAATCACGCACACAGACCCATAGTACGCACGCACGCCCCCCCCCCCCCCCCCGCGCCCCTCACCCCCCCCCCCCCTCTCCCGGAGCCATCCGGATCTCAATAGCGTGCTTAACACCGTCACAAAAATACCGGATTTCTCACGGTGGGTCTCTAATAGTGTGCATACGGTCCCACTCAATAACGACGGATTTACACCAGACACATTATTCCTGGCAACGTTTGATCGGCAACTACTGTATATTCTGACAACTTTTGGGGATTTTTTTCCACATGGTGATGGCGAGTACACATAAGGCTGCTAATTATAAGTGACAGTATGTTTATTAAGAGTTATTGAAGAGTTATTAGAGAGTTCAGAAAGTACCGTATTTGGAGTTGCTGGAGAAGCTCTACAGGTAGTGTGATTTATCATGTTGGGAGCTCAGGTTCCGAGAATCACCTGGTGAAAGCCCATGATTGCGTGAGGTCTTTACTGAGCTAAATAACAGTGTGTATTAATGCTCAGATTAAGAACTTATACCCGATTTAATTGCACTGGATAGCTTGATTAATACAAATGTTAGGTCTCGTGACTAATGCCTAAGCTGGATAACATTGTTTAATGTTATCCAGATTGAAATAGACAGATCATTAAATTGGCTAAATGAATATCGTGTCACAATTGCTTGCTTACACAGTTTTTGTAGCGAAATATGCTGTCAATTACGAGAACTTGACATGAAAAGGATGTAGAGATATATAAACTTCACATTGTTCAAGTACATACATATACACACACATTTGTACACTAATATATCTTCAATTTGGCTCTGTCACTCTTTCAATTCGGTATGGCGAATCGTTACAGATTATACGGTATTTATTTGTGGTCTCCTTTTTGCAAATAAAAAAACACACACACACACACACATAGAGAGAGAGAGAGAGAGAGAGAGAGAGAGAGAGAGAGAGAGAGAGAGAGAGAGCACAAATCCAGTAATATGATGACCGTAATTATAAGTCAGCATAGCTCTCTGTAGACGGCTCTATATCACACTACTATACTGTATATCACACTACTATACTGTATATCACACTTTATATCACACTACTATACTGTATATCACACTACTATACTGTATATCACACTTTATATCACACTACTATACTGTATATCACACTTTATATCACACTTTATATCACACTACTATACTGTATATCACACTTTATATCACACTTTATATCACACTACTATACTGTATATCACACTTTATATCACACTACTATACTGTATATCACACTTTATATCACACTACTACACTGTATATCACACTACTATACTGTATATCACACTTTATATCACACTACTATACTGTATATCACACTTTATATCACACTACTATACTGTATATCACACTTTATATCACACTACTATACTGTATATCACACTTTATATCACACTTTATATCACTACTATACTGTATATCACACTTTATATCACTACTATACTGTATATCACACTTTATATCACACTACTATACTGTATATCACACTATATCACACTACTATACTGTATATCACACTTTATATCACACTTTATATCACACTACTATACTGTATATCACACTTTATATCACACTACTATACTGTATATCACACTTTATATCACACTACTATAGTGTATATCACACTTTATATCACACTACTATACTGTATATCACACTATATCACTACTATACTGTATATCACTTTATATCACACTTTATATCACACTACTATACTGTATATCACACTGTATATCACACTACTATACTGTATATCACACTTTATATCACTACTATACTGTATATCACACTATATCACACTTTATATCACACTACTATACTGTATATCACACTTTATATCACACTACTATACTGTATATCACACTTTATATCACACTTTATATCACACTACTATACTGTATATCACACTTTATATCACACTAATATACTGTATATCACACTTTATATCACACTACTATACTGTATATCACACTTTATATCACACTACTATACTGTATATCACACTGTATATCACACTACTATACTGTATATCACACTTTATATCACACTACTATACTGTATATAACACTTTATATCACACTACTATACTGTATATCACACTTTATATCACACTACTATACTGTATATCACACTTTATATCACACTTTATATCACACTTTATATCACACTACTATACTGTATATCACACTTTATATCACACTACTATACTGTATATCACACTGTATATCACACTACTATACTGTATATCACACTTTATATCACACTACTATACTGTATATAACACTTTATATCACACTACTATACTGTATATCACACTTTATATCACACTACTATACTGTATATCACACTTTATATCACACTTTATATCACACTTTATATCACACTACTATACTGTATATCACACTTTATATCACACTACTATACTGTATATCACACTTTATATCACACTACTATACTGTATATCACACTTTATATCACACTTTATATCACACTACTATACTGTATATCACACTTTATATCACACTACTATACTGTATATCACACTTTATATCACTACTATACTGTATATCACACTTTATATCACTACTATACTGTATATCACACTTTATATCACACTACTATACTGTATATCACACTTTATATCACACTTTATATCACACTACTATACTGTATATCACACTTTATATCACACTTTATATCACACTTTATATCACACTACTATACTGTATATCACACTTTATATCACACTACTATACTGTATATCACACTTTATATCACACTACTATACTGTATATCACACTTTATATCACACTACTATACTGTATATCACACTTTATATCACACTACTATACTGTATATCACACTTTATCACATTACTATACTGTATATCACACTTTATATCACACTACTATACTGTATATCACACTTTATATCACACTACTATACTGTATATCACACTTTATATCACATTACTATACTGTATATCACACTACTATACTGTATATCACACTACTATACTGTATATCACACTACTATACTGTATATCACACTACTATACTGTATATCACACTTTATATCACTACTATACTGTATATCACACTTTATATCACACTACTATACTGTATATCACACTTTATATCACAC